>JAQJVL010000253.1:119480-244413 GCA_035578905.1 Stictocephala bisonia | reverse complement strand
TTGATTTGAGTCTAGCAGTTATTTACAATTTAATAGCCGCCATCTGCAGTGTCTGCATGTACAATATATGCATATTACTTTAGACTTATGTATAAAAAATTACAATATATAAAGATAAAAAAAATGTAAGCTCTATTCTTATCTATATTTATATATATACATACATATTTTAACTTAGAGGTACAAAGTGTCAGCTGTATTATAATAAATAACAATAAATAAAAGAACACAAACATAATCTGAGAATTAATTAAGAAAGGATATCACTCATGAAACTAATGTCACTAAGACTTAAAAGCCATTCTTTAAGTTTTCTACAAAATAAATTGAAAGCTGTAATGTTTCTAATGAAGATAGGTAAGTGATTAAAAAATGTAGGCGCTAAATATTCAAGGTAAGTGATTAAAAAATTTAGGCGCTAAATATTCAAAAGACTTTCTGAAAATATTTTTATTTACTTTAGGAATTTTAATATTGCCACGAGCTCTATCCCTAGTGTTGTAGCAATGTAATTCATTGTCTTCTCTGTTACCGCTTCTAATGAAAAATATTCTCAGAACCTTATACACGAATAAATGTTGAACTGTTAAAATCTTTAAATCTTGGTACAGTGGAAAGGAACTGTCTCTTAATCTTTTTCTTAACATAAGACATATAAAATGATTTTGAGATACTCTTATTTTATCTATCAATGTTTTGTACGTTCCACCGTAACAAATTAGCCCATACTGAATTTTGGAATTAATTAAAGAAAAATATAACGTTCTTAACAAGGATGTGTTGCAGAAGTTGTGTAAATAATAAAAAGTTCGTATTGATGACCTTAATTTATTATTTAATCGGATGATGTGATTTTCCCATGATAGTCTTTGGTCCAGGACAACTCCTAAATAGTTTATATTTGTTACTTTAAGAATATCGCAGTTGTGTGATGTGACTAAGCTGTTTCAAAGTTGTTACATCTAATCAGGTACCGATAGACAGCGGTTTTCAGCTGTCAAAGTGCTTTTTTCATCCAATAAAATATGAAGCAGACAACGTTCTTGTTTTATTGTTATAATGAATAAATTGTAGCAATAAAACATGGTTATAGTTATTATCATACAATGTTCAGTTTCAATAGAAGCAAGAGGAGACAAACTCAACTTCCCTGCTCCTAAGATTGAACAACGTTACAACTACGTCGTCCCAAGGTACCACTTGTTCTTTTTATCAGTAGCATTTCACAGCAAACAGTAGGATTGTATTTACATTGTACACCCTCTGATTTAGTTGAAAAATGTTGCTATCTATATTATAGATAGTATATATTTCACTTAAAGGACCTCAATGATCAGATAAATGTTTGTTTGATAGCATTTTTTTTATTTTCCAATGTTATTTGTTCAACATAAGTATGAAATCTGAAGGGCCTCGTAGCTGAGATCACCTCCAGAGATTGAGATCCTAAATTGTGGCAGGTGGAAATTGTGCCTCAAATCCCTTGTTTTTGACTCAACGTCATGAGGAAATTGGGAAGCTATCAAAATGGAGAATAATGGTACTGAAAGCTGGAACTTACAGCTCCATAAACCAATGTGCTAACTATACAACCCTGAGCAAACAAATAAAGGCCATCCATTTGCTTGGTGATTATGAGGAGCCGAACCGTGAATTATTATTGTTATACATTATATCTTGTCAGGTTATCTTTTTATTTATACTGGTATCCAAAAAATATATTCCAATTAAAAGTTTAATTTGTGTATGAAATGCAATCACTAACTAAAACTATTACTTTAATCATATTATTAGCATTATTACATAGTTAGTTTTTTAGCATTATTACATACACCAATTAAAACATAAAGCCTGAAATTAGTAAGTAGAGTTTGAATTAATTTATTTATAAACATCTGTATATTTGTATTAAACTATGAAGTTGTCCTATGCCTTCCTTTGTCAAACCACTAAAAGTGTTTGAGTCTGTGTCATATCATTGTGAGCTTGGCCATTTGTGCTTAAGACACTCCCCTCTACACCTCTCGCCTAGCGGTGTTGCCAATAGTAACTGCAATTCTACAGCTGTTCCGTTCAATGTAATTATTTTGGTTTCATTTGTTATTCTTAAACATTAGAAAAGTAACATAATCAAACTAAGTGGAGTGTTGTTTTTACTTTGTCTATTTTCGTAATTATTTTTAGGTTTATATTTTTTTTATTACTATAAAGTTTAATATGCTTGTATATGTTTGTAACTTTTTTTGTTATTCTTTTGTGTTTTACCAACGTTTTATATTTTATTAATAAATTATACTTGTATGATCTAAATTATTATGATTGCCAACAGTTTGAGTGATATGGAAATTGAAAGTATTGATGACAGTATGAATTAAAACTTGAGTAGAGCCAAACTAACATAAATTTTGATAATGAAATGGATTATTCCTACGGCCTGAAAATAGCAGGTGAAATCGGCAATGTACTTTTAGAAGAAAACAAGAAACTAAAGGCTGGAATTTACTAAAATAGTTGATGGTTTGATATAACTCGCCAATGCATTTAATAGTTATTTCGTATCTATAGTCGACGATACGAATCCTAAAGAATATTCAAACTGAAAACCCACAAGTCTTTCTATCAGAGGCACCTGAGATTGTTTTTTCATTGAAAAACTTAGCACCAACATCTGAAAATGAACAAAGGAAATTAATTTGAGTAATGAAGAACGAGAGCTCCTCTGGCCTGGATGAGTTCTCTTCAAGGACAGTAAAATACAGTCAGCATAAACTACTTACACCTTTAGTTCACATCGTCAATCTAAGCCTATGTTTGGGTTCCTTTCCCAGAAACTTGAAGTCTTCCAAAGCCATTCACCTACACAAAAAAAATTACTTTGAGGAAGAGTTGTTCATATCTCTCAACATGACTGCGGAATACTGTAGCATGAATGAGTTAGTATTAAATGAAAACCCAGACAGCATAACATGGTCAGGATGAAGGAAGAAATTTCAGAATTTCCCAATCTCCAGAGTGTCAACTCCATAAAACATCTCGGTCTATTCTGGATTGGAGAGGAGCACATTGTAACAATTGTTAATTGTCTCATTATAATGATTTTAGAGAATTGTGTCTAGAAAATGTTAAATATTGTAAGAACTGAGAGATTTGGGTGTTTGGTTCTTTTACCAAAAGTTTTCAATATAAATTCTCCAAGTTTTGAGAAAAATTCAGAATCTTCCCCTTTCAAATAAAAAAGTAGTTTTTTCCCATTTAAATTAGCTAAATAACCAGTATATTCACGTTGTTAATTTCCTGTCAATTTCATGCGACATGTTTTCTGAAGTCAACATGTTTGGTGAGTCTTACTTGTTCGGTTGTCCTGGTTTAGAGGGTTCTTATTGGTTGATTTAGCTTCTAGAGTAAGGAGGGGGTAAGCCCGTTGGTGGAAGGTTTGCGGGCGTTCGAGCAGTTTTTAAGTAATCTTTTGGCGAGTGACCACGTTTGTTCTTCACGGCGATTTTAACCGTTCGGAGTCTTGTTTTCCGGATCGGCAATTTTCCTTGTCGCTAGTGAGTGTGTGTGCGTATGTCGCGCTTTGTTTGTGGTCACGTTGTGGGTTAAAATCTCCAGGACAGCTACGTAAGTAATTTTTACAAGTTTTCTCTAGTTAGGGTTTTCAGTAGGGATTTAGTAGATAGGGTAAGATCCACCAAGCATGCGCGGTTAAAACTTGTTCTTGTTTGTAGTCACTCTTCTAGTGACAGTTCTTGGAGTGCTTTGTCTTCTGTTTAAAAATTTTGTAAAAAAGGAAAATGTTTCAAGTCACTAAAAGCTGGTTATTTATTTCTTTTCAGATCTCCCGGAGGCAATTTCAATTTAACAATTTCAACTTTAAGAATTTTAATTTTGATTTGCAATTTTAATTTTGATTTGCAATTTTAATTTTGATTTGCAACTTTGATTTTGATTTTCAATTTGATTTCAATTTCAATTTTCAATTTTGAGATATTTTCAATTTTCTAAATTTTTGAATTAAGAATTAATTAATAAAAAAGGTTCTGGTCTGAAGATATTTGATTTGTTTTGATTTTTAATTTATTTGTGTTCCTTTAACTAAATAAAGAAAGCTCTTTTATTTTCGTTATTATTATTATTTGTTGAAGTTATAAGAAGAAAAATAAACACCATTTTTATCATTGAAGAAGTTTTATTTTCATCTCTCATTTAAGTTGTTCAACATATCAAAAATAAATAGTAGCTTTAAGTTAAGGCTACATTAAGTGCGCTACTCTGCTAAATCAATGTTAATTTTCCCTACCATTTCCTTCAAGGAATTTAAATTTTCCTCGAGGGATGACACTTTAGCTAAAGCGGCTTCATTACTTACAAACAACCCTTTTAGACCCTTTAATCTTAATTCGTAATGAGCTAACTTAGCTTCAATACGGATTATATCACTTAAACATCTACTTTCCACCACACCCTCAATTCTTTCTTTCAGATTTTCCAAGTTTACTTTAATGAACTCATATTCCTCTCCACCTACTACATGGCCGGACAGGTAACCTATATTAGGCCTAACACCTAACTTGACAAGCTCTCTAAGTTTCTTTCTTAAATCACCCACTAGTATGCTGTCTTCTACTTCTATTCCTCTTAAACGTGCTTCATACATAAGTTCTTTCTTCAGTAGAAAGTCTACCTTGAGTGCCATCTTCTCAATTTATTTAATATTAAATTTTCTTTTAAAATCTGGTCTGAGATAATTGGTTATAAGCACACACTTCTATTTTTAAACGTCTCTCTGTTGTTCAACTAGCAGAGTTGCGCACTTAATGTAGCCTTAACTTAAAGCTACTATTTATTTTTGATATGTTGAACAACTTAAATGAGAGATGAAAATAAAACTTCTTCAATGATAAAAATGGTGTTTATTTTTCTTCTTATAACTTCAACAAATAATAATAATAACGAAAATAAAAGAGCTTTCTTTATTTAGTTAAAGGAACACAAATAAATTAAAAATCAAAACAAATCAAATATCTTCAGACCAGAACCTTTTTTATTAATTAATTCTTAATTCAAAAATTTAGAAAATTGAAAATATCTCAAAATTGAAAATTGAAATTGAAATCAAATTGAAAATCAAAATCAAAGTTGCAAATCAAAATTAAAATTGCAAATCAAAATTAAAATTGCAAATCAAAATTAAAATTCTTAAAGTTGAAATTGTTAAATTGAAATTGCCTCCGGGAGATCTGAAAAGAAATAAATAACCAGCTTTTAGTGACTTGAAACATTTTCCTTTTTTACAAAATTTTTAAACAGAAGACAAAGCACTCCAAGAACTGTCACTAGAAGAGTGACTACAAACAAGAACAAGTTTTAACCGCGCATGCTTGGTGGATCTTACCCTATCTACTAAATCCCTACTGAAAACCCTAACTAGAGAAAACTTGTAAAAATTACTTACGTAGCTGTCCTGGAGATTTTAACCCACAACGTGACCACAAACAAAGCGCGACATACGCACACACACTCACTAGCGACAAGGAAAATTGCCTAATTCTTTTGAATGGCTCTCCGATCTACATACATTACATCACATGGAACACGCAACAGAGCGTTGTATGTCAACACTGTCTAATGCCTCTTTGGTTAACTGTTGTTTATGTGAGACACTTGCTGTGGGCTGGAGGATGCAGTGTGACGACGGCCGTAGTCAACCCAAAACCGGTCTAGTTTATCGATCGGCCAAGCAGTCAGCTGTTCTGATGAGGGGACAAGCTTGTGGTCCCATTCTACTACCGATGGATAATGGACTGGGGACAACAATGACTGTCAACAATGGACTGGTCTTGTGCTCTTGACCCGAGTTTCAAGTGACTGTGATTACAAATTTTAAATGTTGTAGTAGTTTGTAAGATGGTAGTTTAAGAGAGAAACTTTTGTTTGGAGATCTGAAAAAGGAAAGGGTTAGGTTAGCTTTGAAAGAAATGGTTGTTAAGGTTAGAAAATAGTATGTCCTTTTAGAGATGTGATGATGATAGGGTTTCAAAAAAAAAAAAAAATTTTTTTTTTCTTGTGAAGGGGGAAAATAATGTAACAATTGTTAATTGTCTCATTATAATGATTTTAGAGAATTGTGTCTAGAAAATGTTAAATATTGTAAGAACTGAGAGATTTGGGTGTTTGGTTCTTTTACCAAAAGTTTTCAATATAAATTCTCCAAGTTTTGAGAAAAATTCAGAATCTTCCCCTTTCAAATAAAAAAGTAGTTTTTTCCCATTTAAATTAGCTAAATAACCAGTATATTCACGTTGTTAATTTCCTGTCAATTTCATGCGACATGTTTTCTGAAGTCAACATGTTTGGTGAGTCTTACTTGTTCGGTTGTCCTGGTTTAGAGGGTTCTTATTGGTTGATTTAGCTTCTAGAGTAAGGAGGGGGTAAGCCCGTTGGTGGAAGGTTTGCGGGCGTTCGAGCAGTTTTTAAGTAATCTTTTGGCGAGTGACCACGTTTGTTCTTCACGGCGATTTTAACCGTTCGGAGTCTTGTTTTCCGGATCGGCAATTTTCCTTGTCGCTAGTGAGTGTGTGTGCGTATGTCGCGCTTTGTTTGTGGTCACGTTGTGGGTTAAAATCTCCAGGACAGCTACGTAAGTAATTTTTACAAGTTTTCTCTAGTTAGGGTTTTCAGTAGGGATTTAGTAGATAGGGTAAGATCCACCAAGCATGCGCGGTTAAAACTTGTTCTTGTTTGTAGTCACTCTTCTAGTGACAGTTCTTGGAGTGCTTTGTCTTCTGTTTAAAAATTTTGTAAAAAAGGAAAATGTTTCAAGTCACTAAAAGCTGGTTATTTATTTCTTTTCAGATCTCCCGGAGGCAATTTCAATTTAACAATTTCAACTTTAAGAATTTTAATTTTGATTTGCAATTTTAATTTTGATTTGCAATTTTAATTTTGATTTGCAACTTTGATTTTGATTTTCAATTTGATTTCAATTTCAATTTTCAATTTTGAGATATTTTCAATTTTCTAAATTTTTGAATTAAGAATTAATTAATAAAAAAGGTTCTGGTCTGAAGATATTTGATTTGTTTTGATTTTTAATTTATTTGTGTTCCTTTAACTAAATAAAGAAAGCTCTTTTATTTTCGTTATTATTATTATTTGTTGAAGTTATAAGAAGAAAAATAAACACCATTTTTATCATTGAAGAAGTTTTATTTTCATCTCTCATTTAAGTTGTTCAACATATCAAAAATAAATAGTAGCTTTAAGTTAAGGCTACAACATCTAAGTGGGAGGAGCACATTGACACACTCTGCAAGAAATTGAGCAGCAGCATCTTCGCTCTGGGCGTGTACAAGCAGTCAGCACGATTGAGGCAGTAAAACAGGAGTCCACACTCTGATTGACAGCCACATTAGGTATGGGATTGTTCTGTGGGCTGCTACATGTCAGTAGAATATGAATCGCTTGTGGGTTCTTCAGAAAATATCAGCACTGGATTTCGGACTGGAGAGAGCTGCAGAGGAGCATTTGTAGAGTGGAAAATCCAGACGGTGGTAAACGCATATATCCTCAAAGTTGTCTCCTTTGCTTACTCATTACGTCCACAGCCCAATGAGGATGTTCATCACTACAACAAGCGTTGTGCCCATGATTTCAACCATACCAAACCACACATTAGGACCCAACTTTTTAACCTGCTGCCTGAGGAAATAAAGAGATCCAGATCCGAGAAATTGAAGCATGCACTCAACCACTACCTGCTGCATCACTGTTCTATAGTGTGAATGAATACCTTAACTGTTGTACCTCACAAAGCTAGAAAGAAAGACTTGGTTTATGTATGTTTTGTAAATTTCGCAATGTTTCATTGTTTAAGATTGTAAATAAATTTGATCTCTGTCTCTCTCGAAATGTATTACTGGAGTCACCATAGAATTTAAGTAATTATATTTTTTTGTACACTTAAAATTAACAAATTTATTTATTTTATACATTCAAAAAGCTCTGTATGGTAATAACTTTAGGCAATATTTATGAATAGTGGATAAACTAGATGTTTGAAGGACATTTAGATACTAAATAAGTCAGATTCATTTAAACAACTTTTAAACTAAAAATAACCATAGTATTTAAAAATATCTTGTTCACACAACTTGCAAAATCATATAATAATCAATTTATGTTTCATAATAATGAATTTAGTTGACACATTCAGATGAAATCCAACTACAAAATTAAATTACTATTTATAGAACCCACACAGTTCAAAAGAATTGTAAGATGTGAGAGTAAAATTTTTAATATATTTCCAAATAGTTGAAACAAAGGTCAATGAGCATTATTGGTAACTGTACACTTTACATTAGCCGATAGCCTTGCTTTTCGTAAATCTACTTTGGTGATAAAAGGTGAATGCTGAACTACGTAATCAGCAAATCTTTATTGAATGGGACTTCGTCGCTACTGTTGCTGAAATCAGCTGATTGATTCTGTCATTAATAGCTATACAACCAATTATCAGATTTAAATCCCACTGTCTTTGGTGAATAGCGATAGCAAACCATATGTGTGTTTTTAATTGTATACTAGTAGAACTGGCAACACCGGCGAAATACCCAGGCTCACAATGATATGACGCATACTTTAGCACCAATTACAGTATACTGGTAATATATTATGTGACTCAGTTGTTATATTAATTTTAATTCTTAGTTTAGGACAGAATGCAGAGTGGCCTCAAAGTGTGCAGCACGCTTGTGATGGCAAGGCGTGGCACGCACAGAATATCCAAGGAGCTAGATGCCATCATAAGAGTGGACCATGCTGGTGAACTTGGAGCTGATCGAATTTATGCAGGTCAAATGGCTGTTTTAGGTATGTATAGACATTATTAACTTGTAACTAAAAAACATCCTTTTATTTGTAAAAGTATGTAAATAAAAACAACTCATTTAAAATAACGATAGTAAATTTTGTTTATTCAAAACAACATTTGGTCACGTTTAACAAAAGTGGCATCAAGAAATATACCATAGAAGATAATTCCTCCATACACAAACACTAAATCCATAAAGATGTTGAAACAAAAACTAAAAATGTACTAATTGTATTCTGCACAACTGAACATTAATTTAAAATAATACATTTATTTTGGTTGTGAAAAATCATGCCTTTTGTCACAAACCCAGTTGGTTTTATATATATATTTTTTTTGTTGAAATATTTTAGTTAATTGCTATTGGATTTGTTTGTCTAGCTAAAGGTAAGCTGCTTTGATTGCAACCTACTTTTAAGCTCTGGTGCGAAAGAGATGCACTGATTGGGGAAGTGAAAGATAATTTTCTTTATGCGTACCAACAAATCCTCGTCATAAAACATGTGTAGGCCCCGAGATGGCTACACCTAGCAAACCCTGTCCATTTGACCATCGGTAATAGGTGACCATTGTTTGAATTTATCAACATTAATGAGTCAAGCTTATAAAAGTAAAATGTATTAAAAGTTGTTGTATCCAACAATAACCAATAAATAAATATAACAAAACTAAATAATAACAATAAAACAAAGTTGAATATTAACAGTTATTTTTTACAGCAAAACAATGTTGTAGAAGTTGAACTCAGATGGGAGAGCTTGAAAGCAGACGTTAGTCATGTCCACAGTATATGGTGGTGGACTGGTTGAAGGTTTCCCCTCCACTCCTGTATGTGCTAAATATCACATGCCGGTTACCATCCCAGAGGGCCTGAGGGATAGAGGTTACCAGCAAAAAGGTTCAAAACTGTTGTAAAAAATGTTGAAAAGTATTAGCTACAAAATTCATATAATTAAATATGTATATAATTATACTAGCCGACAGCCCTTACTTTGCTACGGGGTTATTCTCTGCGCTTCTTACCCTATCCTCTCTTTACCTCTAAACCATCACGTCAATATAAAAGCTCAACCTGCTGCCGTTCTTTTAGACAACAAAGCTGTATGGTCTAGAAACCCCAATAAGTCTACTTTAGGTGTATTTCAACAGTTATCTCAATATTGTAAATTTCCCAAGTAGATTTTACACCTAATTGTATAGAAAACAAATATATAGAAAAAGTGTAATTAATTGAAAACTGTTAATGCATCAATACTGTCCAAAATTCATTAAAAGCACAACAACTGTACACTGACTATATGTTACATTTAATATTCAGTGTGTTAATATTCAGTGTGTTCAATTGTTTTACTTACAATTTATTTTATTGTATAGTACAGTACGCTTTTGGAAGCTCTTTTTTCTATGTTGGTATTTTTATTTTTAGCCACTTTTTGAATTTGTATCTCACCTAGACCTCCTATCAGGCTTATGCCTTGGAGGTTTTTCCTTTTGTTTTCTCAAACGTAACTCATAACTGTGTAATTTCTTGTGTAGCAGGAATGGTTGTAAATGTTATTATATTTTTGTTATGTGTATAATTTTTGTAAAGTCAGAACTGGCATTTTCAAACCTGTTTTGTAAATTTTGTACCATATATGTAAGATGTTTTGAGAAAATAAAGATTATTATTATTATTATTATTATTATTAGCTTGATAAACGATATAATGCGAGTACCAATGTATCGTAATAACATCAGTTAAATGGCTCTGAAATGTACAAAAAAATAAAAGATTGTTCAAAGTTAGATTGATTCATAAACCAAGGATAAACTCATAACATTTTAGTATTTTCTCGTGGGATTTTGTACAGTCCTAGTTGGTATTCTGGTGGTACAAACTGGGCCTTCACTCTGTGATACTATTCACGTAATATTTTATGTTGTAAAATAACAAACATATGTGTAAATGTCAAACATACAAAATTAAATATGTTTATTTATTTGCAAAACAGGTTGATATCTCTCACTCACTCACTATGCCTGAGACATCTAGAGGCATGTTAGTGTAAATTTGACTGAGAACGGTATCTGAGTGTACTTCCGGTGATGGGTCAAGTGACATAGATTGACTCTTTAGTGGTGCTGTAGGAACCCATAGGGTCTCGGAAGTTATGATGTGTTGTAATATCAGTGACAAGAATTAAAATTATTTTTCTTTGATAAATTATATATTTCATTATTATTTATGATATATGACAATAAATAGCCATAAGTAAATTTTTCTCACAATGTAACTCTCTCGTGGTGCAGCAGGATCCCATAGGGTCCCAGAATTTATGACGTCATATTATCACCTAAAAGGTTGAAATTATTTTTCCCCTAAAAACTGTCTTTTTCCACTAAAATAAATTAAAAAATTGCAAAACATTTCAGCTTTGGTACAAGGTAAGCCTCAAGTTCGCCACAGCGAACGTGTTAAATATGATTTAACAATATGTACTGTAAACATTTGACGATAAACAATGAATTAATTAGAATTCCTTTATCTGGGAATGTATTTACCTTCTTTAAATAGGCTTTGATAACTAATGTAGGTATTATTTAGAATTTTAAATAAAAATAAAAGCAATTTTACAAAATAAAAAATACCAAACATATTAAAAACAGTGTTCTAATAATTCATTATGAGAAAAATTAATCATTTTTCAGGAAACAGTTCTGTTGGTCCCAAAATACAGGAAATGTGGGAACAAGAAAAGTTTCATAAAGCAAAGTTTGATGAACTTATCAACAAATACAGAGTGCGACCAACAGTACTTGTACCCCTTTGGAACGTTGCTGGTTTCATGTTAGGGGCTGGTAAGTGGAATCTTAATTTTACTTTAAATTCAATTTTAGAAGAAAAACTAATTTCTAGCTAGGTACTGGGTAAAAAATACTTTTTTTACTAAAGCTGAACAACTATAACAACACATACTATAGGTCTGAATTTATATCCAAACTCAGAACACTCACTTCGACAATTATCCGGATCAGTTATATAACAATTTTAAAAACATCTTTCAGTTATATCTACCCATCCGTGCTGAGTAAAAGAAGGCGTTGACAACTAATCCATCTGCAGTCATCAGTACAGGTGATCTATTTCCATCTGTTCCCAAACTTATTGCCTCTACCATGCCCTAGCCCCAGCCCAGTCTTTAATTGTAAGTTGCTTTGTTTTCTGAACTGAGTTCTGTTTGGCAAACGAAAGCAGTTTATGCTGTTGATGATGACAAAGTTAATTTCATGATGTGTCTGGAAACAATTACTGTTGACGCTAAATATTCCGACGCTCACTACTCCAATAGACCCACTAGTTTTACGCGCCGCCGACTAGTTTTCAGTCATTACATTACAAAATACATTTGATCTTGACTTGTATTTCGTGTGTTTAATTATTACCTTTTAACAATCAAAACAGTCCTTCTGTATTTTATTTGCATGTTAACAACACAGCATATTACTGTAAAG
Source organism: Stictocephala bisonia (assembly GCA_035578905.1). Taxonomy (NCBI): domain Eukaryota; kingdom Metazoa; phylum Arthropoda; class Insecta; order Hemiptera; family Membracidae; genus Stictocephala; species Stictocephala bisonia. Next base: position 232,043 of record JAQJVL010000253.1, on the reverse strand, counting down.
TATGTTAATGTAATGATTAAATATCACATTAAAAAAAGTAGTATCTCCAAAGCTTCTTCCAAAGCGTAAGAACAAAACTCTCGGTACTTGAAACGTTCTGTCATAATTTCATAAATCGCACTTCTTGACATTTTAAGACACACTACATAAGGGTGCAGTTGTAAAGCGTCTGTTTTCTCTGACTCTTTTTCTATAACGTTTTGCACCAAGTCATCAGTAATGAGTGAAGGTTTTCCACTTCGTTCCTCATCATGCACATTCGTACGGCCACCTTAAAAGCTCTCATCCCATTTCCATACCATCCTATCACTCATTCTGTTTTCTCAATAAACTTCACTGATCTCTCATGAATGTCAGCTGCTTTCATGCCTTTAGCGTTATGAAAACTTATCACAACATATACGTTACAGCTGGCGGCATTTTTAATCGGAGGAGGAATTTTGAACAGTCATAAATGATTGTTTAAAATTCCTCACGAAATAAATATTTTATTGGAATTTTTGAGATTTTCTTAAATAAGTTAAAATTTTCCAATAAAGAACTCGAAGAAGAAATGGAGTCATAAATGACCTTAAATACAGTCGAATTGATACATAACGGCAGCTGTAGCTTGCCAACAGATAGTTGTACTCAGCGTGCATGCGCTGAACGACAACCGCAGTGCTACAACGGTGGGATTCCAAAATGGTACTTACTTTAAAAACACGCTTCATATAAGAAATGATCAGTACAATTGTGTCCATAACTTACTTAATATAAACTTATGAAGAGTTTAGATGAGAATAATGTAAATGTTTGTTTTAATGTTATAACTTTTAACATTTTTTTTCTAATATGTAAATCGTCTTTCATGAAGCTTTATGATTTGTACTAAACCCAAGTTTAGGAAGAACCTGGTGTTTGATGCATCCTTAAGCAATATCTGCCCACCAAAGATTAAGCCTGAATTCATTCAATATCGTAACTACGGTTTAATAAACCATCAAGCTCTATTGTCGGATGCGGCAGCGCTGCCCTGGAATAAAGTTTTATCATCTAACAATATTAACTTCATGGTGCATAAATTTAACTTTATATTATCCAATCTTTTTGATGATCACGCCCCAATGATTAAAAAGCGAGTTACTAAAGGACCAGCTCCTTGGCTTACTGATCATATTTGCCTTTTGCAAAAGCAAACAGACTCAGCTTTTCGTCGTGCTAAGCGGACAAAATCTGCCAATGACTGGGCTATTTATAAACGGCTAAGAAATAGAACTCAACAGCAAATAAGAAATTCTAAGATCAGATTTTATTATAATTCCTTTTCTCAAAATCTTTCTACAAAAATATTATGGTCCAAACTTAAAGAGCTGGGAATTGGAAAATCCAAGCAGGAACCCACAATTTTTTTTGACTTGAATTCTCTCAACGATTTCTTCGTTAATGTCCCTGTTGATATGTCTGGTGCACGTAGATACGTCACTGAGCTTGAGAATACCCCAACTGTGGCCCCCAACCGTCGGTTTTATTTTGCACCTGTAACTGAGGCTGACGTGTTTAAAGCTATCATGAGGATGTCCAGTGGCGCTGTCGGAGCTGACAATATCCCTATCCGATTTATTAAAGATACACTACCTGTTACTCTGCCCATGATAACTAAAATATTTAATGTATCTTTAAACTCGTCTACTTTTCCTGTTCTTTGGAAACAAGCAGTAGTACGTCCATTACAAAAATGCTCCTCGCCTAAATCTCCTTCTGATTTTAGGCCTATCAGTATACTTTCCGCCCTTTCCAAATGTCTTGAACGAGTCGTACATCAACAATTTATGTCATGCCTTGGTAAAAACCAAGTTTTGTCGAAATATCAGTCTGGCTTTCGTTCAAATCATAGCACTACTACTGCACTTCTTAAGATCACTGATGACATTAGGCTAGCCATGGATAAGAGACTCGTTACTATTTTAACTTTATTTGATTTTTCAAAAGCTTTTGATTGTGTCTATCATCCTTTGCTTCTCATGAAATTACAAATGGCCAGTTTCTCCGATGGTTGTGTTAACTGGGTTAAGTCATATCTTACTGACCGACAGCAACTTGTGAGGGCAGGGGATGCTGAGTCGGAGTGGAGGCCCGTCACACGAGGGGTTCCCCAAGGCTCCGTCCTCGGTCCTTTGTTATTTTCCCTGTACATCAACAATATTACTGAAGTTATTTATCACGCTAAGTTCCACTTGTACGCTGACGATTTACAAATATACTATCATTTTCCCATTAAAGATGCAAATGCTTCTGTATCTTTGATCAACGAGGACATTGACTCAATCACTATATGGGCACATAAACATGGACTAAAACTGAACGAGACTAAAACTCAAACCTTGGTGTTAGGGACTCGACAGCTTCTTTCTAAAATTTATTTTCAATATTTTCCTAAAGTAAAACTGAACAACTACGAACTGGAATACTGTGATAAGGTAAACAACCTTGGTCTTATTATCAACAATACTCTGACGTGGAATGAAACTGTTTCTACAACTTGCAATAGAGTTTCTGCTGGCATCCATAGTTTAAAACGTTTTGCTTTATTCCTTCCATACAATGTTAAAGTCATGCTTGTGAAGACTCTTGTGTTACCTCACTTCAACTACTGTGACGTAGTCATTAACGACATGACTGTTGAGCTCTCGGAGAGACTGCAACATGCACAGAATTATTGTATCCGTTTCATTTTCAACCTACGACGATATGATTATGTTACTCCTTATTTTGAGCGGCTAAGTTTTTTGAAACTGAGAAATCTCCGTGAATACCATATCCTTACTTTGTTGTATGTTATCATCAGATCAAACTTACCATCTTATCTCTCTGAAAGATATTCTTTCATGTCCCAGATTAGTTCTCATTATACACGAAGAGGAGCTATACTTTTATCGATTCCACAACATAGAACTACAATTTTCAATCAATCCTTTTTAGTCACTTCATGTCGTTTGTGGAATTCTCTCTCTGATAGTTTGAAAGTTATAGAAAACCGTGCCCGCTTTGGGGCGGAGGTCAGGAAATTGTTGCTTGAACTGCAGTAGTGGGGGGATTGGCTGCGATGGGTGGGCGTGCATGTGAGCGGACCATGTGTGAGTGATAGTTGTGAATGAACTTAAATAGTGTAAAATGTATTCATTGTTCATGCAGTATTATGTATAATTAATCTTTTTAAGTTGTTTAGTTTATGTATTTTTGATTCATTTTTGGCTTTTGTATCATAATCTTAATGTACTACTTTTTTTGTGGTTAAGTGGGAGAGAGGACTAAATAGTCCTAACTTCGCCACATAAATAAAGGCATTTTTCATTTCATTTTCATTTCATCTATATTTCTATAAATAAATGTGCAATATAGTATGTATTTAATAAAGTATTACAGAAATTTAACTATTATAGCATTTATATTATATTCATTAATAATAATCTGTATAATGAATAACTATATATTATTGAATAAAATTAATATTCTTACGTTAATTTTGAGTTCAAAACTGGAAAAAGATATCTAACAAAATTAAAATGGATTTTTTAAATCCAAATGATTTATACTACCTATCCATTTTAATTAACGTCAATACTATTTGACAGTAACAAAACTAAAAACGATAAAAAATAATGTTTTCTTAAAAAATTAATAACCTAAAAAAATATTCAACCAGTCAGTGTGGTTTACTGGCGTGTTTAACATATCAGACTTTTAAAGTCTGCTGGAAAAGTTTTGTGAGCAAGACATTTTTTTGAGTAAGACCGTTAGAGCATATTTTGTGAGTAAATGGCTTGGATTTCCAGTTAATGAAAATATTAACATTCATGTAACATAGTTAACATTCAGTGATAAACTGTAGATCTTCTTACCTTATGCTGCACATATATTGGAACCATGCTTGAATAATTACTTGACCAATTGTGTGGTTACAGTACACTAGGAAGTGTTATTAATTTTTGACAGTTACCAGTTGAAAAGTTAAAATGGGTTTTTGTACAATAAGATAGCGCTTGATAATGGCCTTTTTAATATCCTTGTTTTTAGATGCCGAAAGAGTTATGAAAAAAGGTACAAAAATATTTTGTAGAATCATAAAAGATGAAAACTACACTTTGGTTTTTAATGATATAATAAAGCAACCAGATTGGTTTTATGAATATTAATGTACCTGTGTTTTTTATTGTCTTAAGAGAGAATAAGCCCAAAGCTACAGAATCATGTTATGTACTATCCAATATGTACATCCTTAAGAAAAACTATTATTTGGTTACTTTGTAAACATTTACCCATATTTTATGAAACAAAGACATGCGTCAACCACTGAAAAGTAATGTTCATTCTATATATATAATCAGTGCTCCAGAACCAATTGTACTGTGACATTTTACACTAAAAATGAACATATTATATTCACTCCTCAATAGAAAATTGGCAAGCTTTTTCAAGTGTGCACTTGGGAATAGCGTGCATTGTGACAAGCATCAGCAATTTTCCACTTGTTTGCAAATATTTTCTACAGATTTTGTTACTATAAGCTTACTTGGTGCAAGCCACCCTTTTTTTCCAAAAAAGTCACTCAGCCATAGCATATTAATAACCTACTAGAGGCAGGGCCGCCCAGAGCCAGGCCGGGCCCCGGGGATGAGACCCGACCGGGCCCCCCCCCCAAACCTAGTTGAACGAAAATTTCCGAAAATCTGCTAACTCATAAACTGGGATGTGCAATAGTGAACACTCATGTTATTGACACAGGAAGGAAGAACATTAAAACAGTTTTAACAATTAAACTTAGCTTTTAATTATTTACAATAGAACTGTTAGTTACAACATAACTTTTCTTGCTTTCATATCCGCAAAGTTTTGGTTTACGTGGTCGAAATCAAGAGTTTTTGCAAGTTTTGACTCTATGCTTAACAGTCCCAAATCAGATAATCGTTGTTGACCCATAGTAGATCTTAAACAATTTTTAATTCGGCTCAAAACACTAAATGATCTCTCGGCCTGAGCAACGGATACTGGTAGGCAACAGAATATGCGAAGAGCAATGCACACATTGGGGAAAAGATTTGTCACATTAAGGGACACGAGCTTGTTCAAAAGTTTTGCTGGTTTCAGCGACGTATCTGAGATGTTTGATTTACTAACAGTTTTCAAGTAAATCATTTCATCAACTAGATCCCTGCTTACATCTGAATTGTACTCGTCGGCGAATCTTACACAACTTTCTGTGATCGTCTTCTCGTCTATTTCGTTATACTTCCATAAAAATGAAAATTTCATTTTGATTTCTCTCAGTGCTGTGAACCTCGTTTTCAGGTTGGCCACCAAAACATCAATTATTGTGTAAAAAACTTCTGTTTTGAAGCGTTCTTCCGGGGATAAAATCAACATTACATCTTCTGTAGCCGTTTCATCGTGAAAAGTCTTCCTCTTTCTTGCACGGGAAGTGGGGAGTTCCGGTTCGATACCATAAGCATTTGCAACATGTTTGCATTCAGACAATATCTTGTCCCAGTTATTTCTTAAGGCACTTAAATCATCAATTAGGCTCTCTATATTACTACTATCAACATCCAAAGTAACATCCATAGTTTGAAGTAGTTGACTTCTGTAGTTGATGGGTACCAAAACTTTCACCCAAATTGACGCCATGAGGATGCACTTGAAGGTGTTAAGATATTCTAAAACCCCATTGATTGTGGCTCTCGTTTCAACAGTTACGTTAAGATTCAACAATGATGAAACTGCCTCAATGATTTTGCCTATGTGTGTCGCTATTGGTTTCACACATTCTACTCTAGCACTCCACCTCGTATCAGACAATGAGTGCAGTGAAGATCCTACTATCTCTTTCAGAAGCTCCCATCTTTTCGGGCTGCAACTAAATAAATTGTACAGATTCTGAACAACACCAAAGAAAGTCTGTGCTTCAGTACAACTCTCAGCAGCGCATACTCCACATAAGTTCAAACTGTGGCATCCACAGGGTGAGTACATAGCCAGGGAGTTTAATTTTAAAATATCAGCCTGAACACACTTATACTTGCCACTCATATTACTGCCATTATCGAATCCTTGTCCTCTACAGTCATCTAAGGATATGTCATATTTTTTAAGAACTTCTTTGATTAGATTTGCGATTTCTTCTCCAGTTTTTTCATTGCAGTCGGAAAACTCCAAAAATCGTTCATGGATTTCATATTCTTTTACGTCTTCTTTGAAAATAATGTATCTAAATACAAAAGAGATCTGTTCTACATGACTTGAGTCTGGTGTAGCGTCAACCATAATAGAATAGTATTTATATCGCTTGAGTTCGCCCACAATAACTTTCCTTACATAATCAAGCACAACTTGCTATGAATTCGTTTTGAGTTCTCCAAGACAAATAATGCGCTTGCATTCTCTTATTCGATTCTTGAGATTGCTTAACCTGATCTAGATGCTTCGCTAAAATAGGGTCATAATGACCTAAAAGTTCTAGCACACCCAAAAAATTGCTGTTGTTTGCATGACCCACCTTTTGAGTTTCCCCTCTAAAAGAGAGACCTCACTCACTTAAAAATAAAGTTACGTGAAGGAGTCTGTGTAGATCTGTTTCCAGGTAGTGATTTCATTCTGCAATTGTTTTTCAATGCTACCAAATATAGTACCTCCTTTGTTACGATTTAATTCCAGATCTTTCCATTTTAAGTAACATTCTTTATGGCTAAGGCTGTTTTGGTGCTCAGGAATCTTTTCTTTCTTCTCAGGGAGCTTCCGATCAGGTGGCACGCCCGCTCCCGCTCCCACGCGCAATGTATTCCCGATATATTTTTATTAATTGTAACTTATGCAAAGAAATAATTTCTTGCATATTGCCTTTTCCAAATGCATAATATTCCTTACAATAATTTCATAATTAAAACCGCAAGTAAATTCAATCTGTTGTAAAATATTTTAATAAAAAGGATTTTTTGGAATTTCCTAAAAAAAAATCGCGGCCGGGCCCAGGCCCCCTTGGGCCCCGGGGATTTTGCCCCCCCTGCCCCCCCTCTGGTCGGGCCTGACTAGAGGACATCCCTGCACGCTTCGCGTACCCAACCCTCCACTAACTGCGCTCGTTACACCTCGGCTTGTGTATGTGATTTTTTACCACATATAAAAATAGGTTAACTGAATAAAGTAAAATCACAATATTAAATTTATTTACAGTATCTCACTCATATTACCTATTTATTAGGATAAACACCCAATTTTATAACTTAGCCTATTTACACGTATTCATTTCATTAATTAAATTAATAAAATAACTGTGTTAGATTACCATTGAAACCTTCTAGTCCAGTATAGCAGAGCACTATAATTGAATTTGAATAAAACCATGCTTACAGCATTTCCTGGTTTAACATTATGAAATATCAAACTCCTCAATATTACAAATACCATCGTTTAAATTCCAACAGATGTTAAAACTTTTTGGAAATCATTATTTACATTTGAACAGCTGTTACTTTTCTATTCATTTAAATCTCTCTCCATGTTATTCTTGTGGCTGAAAAATGTTGTTTGAGGGCTTCCCATACCCTTTAGGGTAAAAATATTGAAGAATTAAGATCTTATTGCACAACTACGAACAAAGGCAAATGTTTTTTACACCTCAACGATTTAAATTGGTCAAGAAATAAAGAAGGAGTTGTGTTGACAAAAGTGGCTTCTCGTATTGTATATAAGGATTTTCTTTTTAAATAGTAAAAATTAGAAAGTATAAAAGTTTACAATTCATACAAAATATTTTTATATGACTTGATCTTTATGTTGACATATAAAGCAATAATGCTGTTTTATATATCAGGGACAGCGATGCTGGGGCCGAAGGCAGCGATGGCATGTACGGTGGCTGTGGAATCAGTTATCGTGGAACACTACAATGATCAGCTGCGCACTCTGATGGCAGACCCAGCTGCAGACAAAGAGTTACTGGAGACAATCCAGAAGTTCCGAGACGATGAACAAGAACATCATGACACTGGGTTGGACCATGGAGCTGAACAAGCGCCTTTCTATAAGTTACTGACTGAAACTATAAAGTTTGGCTGCAAAACTGCTATCAGTATTTCCAAAGTTGTTTAAGTTAAATGTACAAAGTGTCTTTTTATAATGTAGTTTGGAAAAACAATTCATGTTACAAATTCATGTACTTTATAGCAAATTACCCACAGCATTACAATATGGGCATTTTGCACGTGTATACTTTAAGATAACAATACACTTTATTCTTTATACGTAAATAAAATTTATTTGTACTCAAAGCTATACATTTATATTCACCTATTTACAACAGGGTGTCCATGTTGGGTGGTAGTCAAGGTTGTGTAGGGAGAATAAGTGAGTATAAAAGCTTGTCAAATAGCTGAAAAAACTACGTGGTTTGGATTCCACATAAAGCAGAAGGTCCCATAGTTGCCCTGGCTATTTGGCTATGAATAAATGGTCCTTTCTGAACTAAGTTGAACTCAGGTAGTAACAATGACTTCACTCGTACATCTAAACTCATTCACCCCTCATATTTGCCCATATCTCTACGATCAGTATCTTAGAAATGAATAATAACAGTTTTAAGCAAATAAGTATGTACAGTTTCTCTTCGGCTACTCTAGTGCTCTGCTCATATAAATTATCTACATCTTCTACATGCCATTTAGAAAATAGTACTCTAAACATCTGCAGAGCCAAGGAAGTAAATTAGTGTCTTCTCTCATTTTTAGTGAGAAATCAATTTTTGAACATTGTCTGTTATACATTACAAAAACTTACGAAATAGGGACTTTTTTTAAAAACTACACAGATAATGATGGCTCATTACCATAATTTGAAGGGGAGTATGTGGTTTTTATACAATTGGAGGGGCAGGTATTGATTGGTTACAAGCATTGTGTTCAGTTTTATAATGAAGTATTAAGATTACGTTTAGGCATAAGTACTTTTATTCTATAAATTATTTTTAACTACTAATTATAAATAAATTTATTCCGACTTTTTTTGAAGAAAAATTTTAACATATAATACTTTGCTCATTGTGTCAAGTGCAAGACGTTGCATTTATATATATATATATATGCGTAAGCATTTCACTCGGCACCAAAAACCCTTAAGTTCACCAAGCACACCAGCTACGCAGATGGCGGTTGGAAGAAACAAGAACATCTGTGAAAGGAAACGGCCATGTGTTCACTATTGTGTATATGTGTGGGTTTTGAAAGGCTTATTTGTGTTCTTCATAGCGCTCTTCTAACTTTTTTTGGTTTGGACTATGTAATATTTACTGGGTTAGCAATCATTGCATTTGCTACTATAAATAATTCCATTTTGTGTTTTATCTTCTTCTGCTTTCTGTGTATTAATTTGTTGTAGTAGTTTGGAATCGGATTTGAAAGTATGTTTATATTTAGAGGTTTAAAAATTCTTACACAAAACAGGACCCTACAATTAATATAATCAAAATTAAACATTTTTTAAAGAAGACACAAACAGCAAAGACGAACCTGGAAAAGAATGCCAAAAACCCCGAATACGTGGTGCCACCTCCCCCCAATAGCGAGACAAGACGGTCCAGCGGAATACAGGTCAAGAAAACAAAGGCAGTCCACCCTGGAACTTGGACCCAACCAGATGATGGATGCACAGCTAGCATCAAAAAATGTGTTTGTCGTGATTATATAAGGTAATTATACTTTAGCACCTTTCAGTGTAACAAGTGAATAGTGTAAAATACAGTATATACTATTAGTATAGTACTAAATGCTCAAAATGATCTCAACTTTTCTCACTTTGCCAGTATGTTGGCTTAGTCATTAAGGCTTCGGATAATGGATCCAAGGTTTGAAACTCCGACTGAGCTACTGGTCGGTACTTAGCTTGTTAAATAAAATTCACACACAGGCCTGTAAGCCCATGTGAATTGGCCGGTGGTTAAAAAAAAAAAAAACTTGAAATACTCACCTCCTTCACAATGGCGACCTTGGTAGCCGTCAGGACAGCTGCAGACGCCAGGTGCTGTGCAGCTTCCATTATTCATACACTGAGGGTAGCACAAGGCTGCTCGGCAATATGGACCTACGTAACCCTCCTGACACTGGCATATTTTGTCCTTGTTGCACCAGCCACCATTAGCACATTTCTTATCACACTCGGGATCTGGCCCTACCAAAATCAAATCAGGTATATACTTTAATCTTTCTCAAACAGAAATGAAGTTCTTTAGTAAAAATAATGAATGAATACATGTTTTATCTAAAGTGTTTATTACTTCATTTCTTCTTTGAGTTCTTTATTGGAGATTTTTAAATTATAAATAATCTATAATGTTCATTACTTATTTTTGTTTTAACTGCTTCTAGCTTAGTAACTTGTAGAAACATTGCTGTCATTTACAATTGCTGATTTGAATTTGATAAACATGCTATCACATAATTGAAAAAGAGGTAAAGTGTAGCAGCTGCATACCTAATATTTTTAACCACAATGAAGCGTTTAACTTGTGAAGTGTATAAGTTTAAGTGATGAAAAGCTACCATCGTACATCAAACATGTTCAAAACAAAACAAAAACTATCATTAACATTGTAAGTAAAGTAAACAGTGTTCTTCGAATTAAAAAAAATTATGCTAAAAACACTTTTCTATCTACTTTTCAGTCATGAGATCCTTCCAAGTATGTATTCCTTTTGGGATCAGTTTTGTAAAAACTTGAACCTCATCACAATTCCTCACATGATATCTAAATAAAATTCACAAGTTTATTTACTTGTGACTATTATATGTGGTTGGCATATCACAACCAGCTTTGTTGTAAACTCCTTGTTTGTTTCTCTCATATTTAAAAAGTTGAAATAGTACAGTTCTTGACAAATCATATTTTTAAATCAGTACAGTAGACTCTCGGATATCCAAGGTAATTGGGATCGGGACCACCTCGGATACGTAAAAACTCGGATTATACGTTATTATGGTAAAAATAATGTAAAAACCAAGAAAAAAGTTCAAAATTACAAGAAAAACACAAAATAGTATAAATTAATGTAGTTACAGTCCTGTAAAAAATTAGTAACATTAGGTTATGTCTGTTAAAATTGCAGTACCGCAGGATGACAAGAAGTTGAGAATAAGTATTCTATTTTAAAACTCTAAAACAGCTGGTAAAAAACTACAATAATAGAATTTAATAGTAAAAATCTAATGTAATGTCCATAGGCAGCATTGTTGATGGGCAGTTTCCATACTTGGGATTAACGATTAAAAATTATTAACGATTAAATTTAATCGTTACTTTTTCTATCAACTTTTTAACTTATTCGTTAGTTTTGGTAATGTTTAACTTCTAACTTTAACTAGTTGAACATTTGGCTAACGGTTAAAGTAACTCAGTTAGTTTTTCAAATGTGATAAAATGTGCCATTTGGTCCGAGGAATGTGGACTGGGGAGAAAGTATCTAAAACTCAGGTCAAAGACCGATTGTTTTTCTCATCCCCCAATTGTCACCGATAAGCAAGGTCACTGTTCTGAAGACGCACCCCCTCCCCTTTACGCACATTTTACTGCTTTATAAATAAAAAAGGCGGACCAAACGAGTATACCATTGTTGTGGGATTGACTTGTGTCCCTGAGGTGATCATTTCACTTGACTAGTTTATGTTTAGGGATAAAGTTGAGATAGTCATTTAGTTATCTTGTTTTAAATCAACCAGGCCTTCCACTTGTCCTACTTTTCCTACTTTTCCTACTTTTTCAAAAAATGTCCTACTTTGTCCTACTTTTTCAGCAATGTCCTACTTTTCCTACTTTTTTTGAAATTTCAGGAATAATCCACTATTTTACCCCAAAAATACAGATTTGCTTGGAATTTTTAGCCTGTTTTTTAAAAATAAATTAAATATTACATATACACTATAATTCGGAGGCTTCAAAGTAAAGCCATGGTAAAACCATGCAATTTGGATGATGGGTTTTAGGATTTATAGTGTGATGTGTGGAATTTTGTATCTATTTTGCTCTTTGTGCGTTCCCGACGATGTGTTTTTTTGTATGTGGGACTGTGTTAAGGATTCTGAACCTACCCGACCCTAAAGGTAAGCCTTTTTCTTCTAAAATACTCACTATGTACCGTATGTAAGACCAAGGATCATTTTATTTTTTATATTAATAGGCAGTTTTAAAAAGATTTATTGTATTTGTAAAATAAGAAGTGGGTGGATGGAGGGCGTTTAGGCTTCTAAGGTGGGTTGGAAGCCTGCTCATCAGATAGGATTTAATTGACAAGAGCTGCTTGTGAATTAATTCCTGTCTGATGAACTTACACCAATAAAAGGCTAATAAAATAATTGTATTCTGTGTAAAAATCCTTCTCAACTAAACGGTTTACATACATTTTTGCAATTTATAAGTAGCAAAGCTACCTTTCAAATCTTGGCATTTTATAACTTGATGTGTTTTATATATATTAGCCTTATATTGTGTTTTATATATATATTAGCCTTATAGTGTATTTTATATATATATATTATTATTTTCAATGGTTTTATGCTTATTTTCTAATGTGTTTAATTTGTTTCAGGCAGTAAGATGATGGAATAGTTTATAGTACAAAAAATGCCACGGGAAACACATTTCAAAGAAGACTGGCTTTTGAGCCAAGATTCTAACAAGCATCTTATGTCTTTGTGGTGCAAGAAAGGCAAAAATGACTTTGAAGTGCATTGCAAGATATGTAATCATTATTTTTCCTGTGCAAATAGAGGCAAAGACCAACTAATTAAGCACAGTGAAACTAAAAAACATTATTCAAAAGCGAATGTTGCATTCTCTGCTCGGCAAACTGTTTTCACAGTGACAGAAAGCGGTAGTGTCGCAACAACATCAGTGCTAAAGGAAAGTGCGGTTACTTTGGAGGATCCTATTCGTGCGGAGTTAATATGGGCTTTCAAGCTAGCCCAATCAAACTTTTCTTTTGCTTCTTGTGATGGTCTTCATGAAGTGTTTACATTAATGTTTGGTGAAAGTGCCAAGAACTTTAACATGGACAAAACCAAAGCTTCATATTTGATTTCCTTTGGATTGGGTCCTTTCTTAGTTAAAGAACTAACCAGGGATATTAGAGAGTCAAACAACTTTTATACTTTGTGCCTCGATGAGACGACTACAACTCAAGTTAAAAAACAACTTGACCTCTACGTAAGGTATTGGTCACCACAGCAGGTAGCAGAACCAGTCCAATGTCGGTATTTAACTTCGATATTTTTGGGCCATGCTGAAGCAGAAACCATGTTTGATGCAATCATCAAATCATCTGAAATTGAAGGTGTCTCAATTTCAAAAGCTATTATGGTGTCAATGGATGGTCCTAATGTGAACAAGTCCCTTTTTACCAAACTTAACTCACAGGTTAAATCTTTAGGTTCCCCAGGTCTAGTGGACATTGGACCTTGTTCTCTCCACAAAGTCCACAATGCTTTTGGAAGTGGACTTCGTGACCATCCATTTTCACTGATAGATGAATTTGCAACTGACATCTTCAAATTTTTCAAACTGTCTGCTGCAAGAAGAGAAGATTACAAGAAAAGTCAAGAGCTAATGCAAGTAGAAGAACATTTTTTTTGTCAGTATGTAAATAGCAGATGGTTGAGTATTGGTCCAGTCTTGAAAAGACTTATCGAACAGCATGAGGCACTGAAACATTATTTTTTCAAGTTTTTGCCACAAAACCAAAGTTCAAAGAGTCTCGACAAGAATTATAAGTACCAAAGAATCTGCTCTGCTTTGAAGAATAACATTCTTCTTCCTCTAATGCAGTTTTTGCTTCATATCAGTGCTGTATTTTCTAAGTTTCTGACAATGTTTCAATCTGAACAACCATTGGTTCATGTACTGTATGATGAAATGAACCATTTAATGAAGACTCTTTTGAGAAAATTTATCAAAGCTGAAGAAATTGAAAAACACAAAAACAACATCAGTCACATAGAGGTAAAAAAATCAAACTTGCTTGAGTTTAAAGACTTAGAAGTTGGAAGTGAAGCTAAAAAAACTCTACTTTCATTAAAGATCCTTGACAAAGAAAAGTCTGAGTTTTACCAAGCTATAAGTTCTTTTTTTATTACTGTGACCAACAAGCTAATGAAAGATCTGCCCATCGACAACAAAATACTGAAAAATATGCAGTGCCTGCATGGGTTGGCAAGAAAAGAAGAAAAAAGCTATGACATGTTCAAACGGATAATCACCCAAGTACCACATGGTCTGACAGAGGAAAAAATTGATAGACTTAAAGAGGAATGGTTAGGATACCAATCAGATTTGGATGTAGCAGAAGATTGGTATATCCAATCGAAGACACAGACTGAGGTCAAGTACATGAGGGTGGATTCCTACTGGAATAAAGTTTTTCAACTAAAGACATCAACTGGTAAACCCAGATATCCTCAGCTAGCTAGTTATTTGCCCTCACTTCTAACACTAGCACATGGAAATGCAGATGTTGAGAGAGGGTTTTCTATGAACAATAATATTGTGACCAATGAAAGGAAGGCACTCAATGAGCATACCATAATTGGCTTGAGAGTTGTAAAAGATTTTGTAAGAGTCAATGGCAAAGTAGAAAATATTAAAATAACAAAGAGAATGGTAGATGCAGCTAAAGGGGCAAGCTCCAAGTACAAAGAGTATTTAGCTCAAAGAAAAGATGAAGAAGTAAGGAAACAGAAGGAATCTGCTGAACAAAAAGAAAAAGAGGCATCTAAAGAAAAAGAGATAAAAGCAAGAAATGAGATCAAAGCTGCTGAAAATCTTCTAGAAGAAGGCAAGAAGAAGCTCCAGTTGGCTATGAAAAGGAAAGACTTTGCAGAAGTGTCATTAGCCTCAGAGATGATTGACATTTCAACCAAACGATTAAAAACAGCTAATGAACTTTTGATACATAAATAATGGTTTAGTTTCCTTTCTCTAAGTATTTTTTAAATACTACATTATGAAAAAATATAAATAAGTTATGTATTTCTATTCTTTTGTAGTAAAAGAGAAAATAAATTATAAAGAGCGGGGACATGCATGAATTTTGGGTTGAAATAATTTTTTAAAGTGTTATTTCTATTTATTTATCTCATAAATTTAACATTCATTTGTGAGTCATTAGGTAAGACCTAATTTATTAGTCATAAATTTAGATTAATGCCCGTTTGAACTAATCTTAGTATATTGTAGGTTCAAATGAGAACAAAACTACTTCATAGTCTTGGATTTAGTTTTCAGTATTATTTTTGCTTCGATAAATTCAGCTGTTTTAGCTCTCAATTCATGCATGCGGAACGAGGGGGGTCCCCGTATGGAATACAATTAATAAATAATAATAATACAACGCTAAGTGTGACTGTTGCGCCTTTCGTTAAATGTCCTACTTTTTTCATTAAAATGTCCTACTTTTTTTCTCAGACCTAGTGGAAGGCCTGATCAACGTGTTGGGCCTAAGCTTGTTTATCTTTCATAAACTCTAATATTGTAATTTTACCTGTTTACCCATCTATCTGTATAACTAATTAGGAAAGTCAGTTGCATTTTGACGTTAATACTGTCAATACTTGATTAATTGATCATTACATATCTAAATTGTCCTGTTCAAAAGTAGTCGGGAAAAACCATTTAAATGGTTAATCAAACCAACATTTCCTCAAACGTTCACTTTATTTTAAATTAGGCTTACTAGGTAAAATCAATCCATTATATGATACCACGCAACAGAATAAACTATCTTCAAGATTGCAGAACATATTTCAAGTAACAATTGCTATATTTCGTTCTATCTTCATTATTTTGCTATCGGCACCGTCGAAAAGAAAAGATAATGATAATACTATCTGTAATATTAATATCAATGGTAATTAGTTTTGTATTTTTTTAATGATTTAGATAGTTTTCATAATTGTTAATTATCTTACTTCAGTAAGAATAAAACATGCACTCAGAACGGCAAATTCTTAAACATCTAATAAACGTAATTGCTTATCGAAAATAGTATGAATAGATCTGCTTTCACTCACTTATAGAGTGAGTATATTTTGTTAAGTTTTTGTTTACCACTGATCCCCATACTTTCTTATCAGTGACCCTTCCTTATCATCTCCAGCCTGATAAAAATCACCTAGAGCAACATGTCCCGATATTATTTGGTCTTTCTAATTATCTGCGGCAATTTAAAAAAATGTTTTGCTATCGTGAATTTCTTATAAGATAGTTATTGATTTTTTAAAGTATAGCTTAAAAATGTAAAACTTTAATTTCAAAGACTTATGTCAGTTTTTGTTAATAATTTTATAAATTAAATTAAATATTTAATTTTTAAGATTTCGGACAGTTATATAACAAAAATTACTGTAGAAACTGCTATAGTCTAATTAATAGTATTATATAGTAATGTATTATAAATAGGCCTATTTATCTAAGATATTATAAATAATAAAAGACTAGCCGACCCGTGCGAAGCATTCGCACTGTATTCTCTTTAAATCCCTCTTAATTAAAGTGCACACAGTATAGTTAGTAATGCATAGTTAGAGTGCAATTTAACCTAATGTAAATATGGATTAAAGAAGAAATAAAATATGTGAGTTTAAATTTAATATAATTTATTTTATAATTGTTAGGTTAAGTTATTTACAAATTAACAGCATATTTACAAATTCAAAGTACCTCTTTAAACACTATGTTTGATGTGATTATGTGGTCATCGGTGATTGTTTGTTGGTGGGTTTCTTTGACACATATATAGATGTCACTGAAAGAGCGCACCCTGGATAACGCCACATACAATTGACCATGTGAAAATACAGGGTCTGGCAAGAACAATCCTGCCTTTGTTAGAGTCTGTCCCTGTGCCTTATTAATAGTCATGGCGAATGCAACTTTGATGGGATATTGCCTCCAAGTCAGTTTGAAAGGCACAGTAGGATCAGAAGGTGTTAGGTTAATGCGTGGTAAAACGACAGTTTGACCAGAATCGATCAATTTTGCTGTGATAGTGTGGTTGCCCAAGTGAGTTACAACCAATCTTGCGCCATTAATTAAGCCCTGCTTAGCGTTTAGATTTCTAATCAACATGATGATGGTGTTCTTTTTTATTATCAGTTTATGTGGTGGCAACCCTGAAGGGCTTAATGAATTCAAAAATTCCAACGGATACACCTGAGCATTTTCCGTTTCTTCGCAGAGAACAGAATCAGAACTTAGATAAACTTTTTCATCTCCAGGTAACATATTTGAAACAACATAATCATTGATTGTGGTACAATTGTCATTTTTTAGACATAATATGGCTGATGAATACAATTGGTTGACATTGGATTCATTGATTTCGTTGACGTCAAAAACTTTGGAAATTAGCCTGTTGCAGTCAATGTGGCAATGTTTTGGAATTGCGATTGCTTGGTTGGGGTACTCTGGAACAGATTCTAAATCACCATTCCCTAATTTTTAGTAACCATTCTGAGAAAACTTGGTCGTCATTTGCTCTCATGTTTTTCGTTAATTTGCGAGTTTTTACATGAGCCCACAATGGAGACCGTTTAACTGAACTTTCGACAATGGCTGTTCTAGCGCCGTGTCTAAGTACTGGCAAAACTTGTCGGAAGTCGCCTCAAAAGACAATAATTTTTCCTCCATAAGGTAGGTCATTATTCATTATGTCTCGTAGGAGTCTTACATGATTCTTACAAATGAGACGCCGACACAACGTTGTGCGTATTTTAAGGCGAATATGAATGGTTTTATGAGTGTAGGATGAGTGTGGATGAGTGTAGTCTGGTTACTAACTGAGTTCAACTGTTCCTCAGAAAGGGCAATTTATTAATATCCCAACAGCCAGGGCAACTAAGGGACCTACAGCTTTACGTGGAATCCGAACCACGTAGTGCTGGTCTGATTTTCAGCTAATTGACAAGCCTGATACTCAGTTATCTCCCCCACACAACATCCGCACAATGATTACCACCCAACATGGACACCCCAGACTTCTCTAGTAGTGTCCACGCCGATAGCAACCACCAAGCGGACGCCATGTCGGTATTAAGAGGACCGAGCATACAACCTATCGCCTAAAATCTCCCAAACACTTTGTCCCCATGTAGCTGGGTTACAGCACTGTGCCACCAGTGCCGACTATCAACTATCTATCAACTACGCCGAGTGTCTCTTTCGGAACCATGGACACCTCATCCCAGATGATGAGGTCTGCTTGACGCAGAAGTTGCGCGTCCTTGGTGTGAGTGCGCATTGATGAGACAGACGTGTCTAAAATGGGTACTGGTAGTTTGAAGAGAGAATGTGAGGTTTGTCCACCTGGTAGAAGCTGTGCAGCAATTCCTGTCCACGCTACTGGGAGTACAACTTTGCTCTCTCCGCGCAAAATATGGCATAACGTTTTGTAGACGAAGGTTTTACCAGAACCTCCAGGACCGTCAATGAAGTAAGAATTTGGAATTTTGTTTCATACTGAATGAAGTACCTCATCAGTAATGGCCTTTTGTTCATCATTTAGATTTCCATAAGCTGTTGTTCCGTTTGCTTGCTCTTCTTGTATGTTGTAGAGGGTTTTTGTAGTTTGTTCCAAGGTAACAACTGGCATCGGCAGATGAAAACCTTCACAGTTTCTACCATGCTGAGTAAACATTTCTTCTAGCTGCTGCAGCGTCAGGTTGTAAGCTAGTATGGGCATGTGTTACATTAGGAAATCTTCGCTAAGTGCATCTTTAAAAGTCTCCCAGAGCTCCGGTATGTTAGCTGGAGAGCAGAAAATGCAGATTGTTGCAAAAAGCCATCTCAATTGAGTTGGTATCTGGTGTCCGGCAGCTTCAAGCATACAATCTTTCCACTCAGCGTCGTTGACCACCAGGTGGAGTTTTTCTGCAGCTTCTTGAAAGGAATTGCATAGATTTCCATCTACCGTCCGAATGTCCTCAAATGACAGTGGGCCTCTAAAGTGGAGAAGTAGTACTCGCAGATAATAGCGTTCAATATCAGAGGGACTTACGGTGAAAATTCGTCCAATGCATTTGGTCTTATTCTTGCGGACGTTCCATTGGCCATTGGTCCACACGAAGTGTTCAGGAATCTCGTGGTAAAGGTATGCGCGTGCAGCAATATTGGTTTGACACAATATAAAAAACCCCATAAGTTTGGAGGTACGCTCAAAGTTGACGTCATTTTCTTCTCCAGCTTGAAAGAAGAGTAATTGTCCCTCCGGTAAATGGACAGAGAGTCGCTCGATGGTGTGAGATCGATGGAAAAGCTTCCATTCAAGTATGCGCCACATCACCTCGGGGGGGCTCACATATCGGCAGCTCAAGAAGTTATCGATTTCGTCAAAGTTGATGCATTGTTGCCCTTCATCATTGGAGGTCACATGTAACGCAGCACAGTCATAACCCTTGTACACATATTTATAAAGATATTTGACAGATTTAATTGAAGCGCAATGTTCCACATTAATGTGAGCATCGTATTTCCTACTAAGCAATCTGTTGTAGGGCACAATCCATCGATTATCAATATCAAGCGATCGTACAGTCATTGTAATGCCGTCATCACGTCTCCTATAAATTGGATAGCCATTGACGTTTATATTTGTTTTAGGAAAACCTTTGGTACAGGTATCAACAAGGGCTATTCTGGTTGATATAACCGCATGGTCCGTGTACCATACTTTCTTGAATGACTTTAAAAAGGCCGGGGTCTGTGTCTTTATCGGGAATTTCAGCACAGATAAAAGAGTCTACATCTTCTGGAGAACGCAATTTATCTGCATCAGCCAAAATAAGCAAGATGTGACAATGAGGAAGGCCCCGTTTTTGAAACTCAACAACCGCGACATAGGCAATGACTACGCCAAACACATGTTTTTTCAATAGATCATCAAAGATTGCTTGTAATTTTAGGTGAAAAACTCTTCTTACCAAGTCAGGTCTATGTTCAACTTTCTCGTATGACTTAAGTTGAGAGGTGATTTCAGGCCATTTTGGATTACACGTGACTGTTACAAATACATCTGGTTTGCCAAATCGGGCAACCACAGTCATTGAGTCTTGATAGTTTTGAAGCATATTGCGGGGGCTGCCAATGTAAGTAGATGGAAGAATTACAAGAATTCCAGCAATCGCGCCTCTATGTTGAGCATCAGCATGAAGGTAGTCCATTAAACCTTTGTACGTATCAGCCCGCAACTCTTTTTGATGAGATCTGATAAATGCCAACCTCGAACCCTCCACTTTTACATAACTGTCTACAATATATTGCTGGAATAATTTTCCTGAAGCATGCAATATACTGAAACAATTCCTCACTGCCAAACGATAACAATAATACTGTAACTGGGTTGTGGCTGTCCGCGAGGCAGTAGCATGAATTGAGACATGCTGCAGACCTGTAGTCCAACCTGAATCACCAAGTGGAAAAAGCAACGGGTAGCATAACGGATCACAGTGAGGATTTAAGTATGAGATCTTGGTAAGTGCACCAGTTGTTTTGGAGTACATGACAAAGTCAACCTTACCTGGAGGCGTTCCATCATTGTGACAAAAACAGCAGCAACCTCACTAACTGCAGGTGCATTTGATCTTCCAGGATGGAAGGCATTGGTTGTCGTGAACTGTATTTGAACAACTGAGCATAAGGGCTGTGCCTATGCAGCATTGCTTGCAGGAGAGACATTAATTCTCTGTGACAGTTCCTATTCGCTTCATTGTCGGTACGATGCTGTAAGGCAGTGTCAAAATCTAATATGAAAAGGCCAGCATAAGATGGGGCAACTCCTGGAGGAGGTTGTAAACTTCCTATCGTATGATACATTTTTCCATGTACTTTAAAACAAAAAGGCCCTCTACCAGAAATGTGAACAGAGCTAACTTGGACCGAAGCAAAGGCTAGAGCATTGTTAAATTGTCTAATAGTTTCAAGATAGTTTTTTTGTATCAGCATTATTTTGCTCTATGAGTGCTTTTAACTCATCACAAACTTGTATCCGCATCAATCTCACCTGCAAACAATTTTGCTGAACAATGAACACATATTTTGTCCATCTCACCAACCGAGTGAGTTTGCACTTCATAGTCTTTTGGGAAAAGCCGAGCAGAACAATAAGTTTTAGGCAGTTTTTGTATCTGTCGCCTTGACGTGACGTTCATATTTAGCTGTTGTAAGTAAGGCATTGACACATAGTTATTCTCCAGGCGCTGTTGTTGGTGTGCATGCAGCCTGTTCTGCCTGCGATTCCGTTGTGCCAGTCTATCCCTTTCAAGTCGTTCTTGACGTTGCTCTTCACTTTCTCCAGCATATCTCCTTCTGTTAGCGCAGTCACGGGTTAGGGGTTGTGCCCTTCCTCTCCGTCGTGGTCTGCCTCGGCGATGTCCTATTGCACTTGATATCATTTGTAGCTGAGACCCAAAAGGAAATTTAAAGCAATAATTATGGCCAGGTCAGATGGAAAGTAATTTTTTGAGATTGTACAATATTGGAAGTAACATTAAACTTGTAATAAAGAAAAGATAATAGGTTATGATTGAAGATGGAATTCTTAAATAAACATAGAATGGTTGGCAGGTTTGTCAAAATGAAGGCTATCTAGTAAATAAAGAAATAATATAAAAGCTAAAGAATCTATGTGCTACTTACCTTTGAGTTTGGACTAAGTATTCTTCGTCGTCGTAAATGTAGCAAAAACAAATCAATCGGATTTGAGAAATAAATATTTGTTTGTTTTGATTTATTTAATTCACATGTTACAGCTGTTTGTTTTGATTTATTTAATTCACATGTTACAGCTCATCGAATAATTTAAATAAACATTTCAAGTTTAAATTACTTGCAGAATGATATAATAGGTCGTTTTCCAAAAAACTATTGGAAAATGAGAGATTTGTATATTTTCATCAAGTAGTGGGTAAAAAAAGCTTCAAAATGACACCTCATTTATGAAAATTGGTGAAGAATTAAGGAAGTTATGGCGTACTGACAAAAAAAGTACTTTAGAAATTATAATATAGATAGATAGATAGATAATACAGGTTAAGTATTTGTTTATGTATATTTTACTGTACCAAAACTAACTTTTAACTTTCAATTTCAGTTAATTTTCTAATAATTTAACTTTAATCAGTTAGTTTCAATTTAATCTAACTTTTAACTTCAATTAGTTACTTTTTTAGAGTATTAACTTTAACTTTATTCAGTTAAAAAAAATCATTAACTTTCCCAAGTATGGCAGTTTCCTCAAACGTTTTTTATTTGTACATTATTTGTTGACAACAAAACCTTTTGTATTTATTTCATCTATCTACGGTCAACGGTAGTATTCACGTCTTGGTTTAAGTGCAGGGTACCGTTAAGTCTGATTACCAAACAAAATTATCGTATTTATCCTGTCGTTTGATGCAATCTGCATTACTCTCTTAATAGTGCAGGGAACAATTCAAAATTTTAACGGAACAAAATTATCGTATCAATACATTTGTCGGTCAAATTGGCAACGAAAACACTGATAGATTCATCTTTTCAATTTCGTTATAAGCAACTGTCAACCATTTACCACTTATATCAAAACAATTGAATAAAATATTGAACATAACATTAACAACAATAAATTACGGCAATATTTCCAATAATGTATTGTAAAATCACGAAAGTCAACATATAAAACAACCACATTTATAACGAGAGCAGAGTCGACTAAACCGATTGTGTCAGGTGGTGATGTGTCATCATGAGTGGATGCATTTGGGTGGGAAAATTATTCCTATAGTAGGGTACAATATCATAAATACGTCTTGTGACGGCCCTGCAGCGCCTTAACCTAGCACCAACAGCCAATAGAGACACTGTTAACTTGTCAAATGAACATATGAAGTGTCACGCTATAGTTCTCCTTTTATTAATAGCTTTATGTTTATTTTTCATCGTATGATGACTAGCTCAGTTAACCCGGAGGTTCGGTTAATCGGGGCTCGGATAACCGAGATTTTACTGTACCTCTAAGGACGGGTTGGTTTTATTTAATCTCTCTGTAAACTTTCAGCTCAGTTGACTTATTAGTTTTCTCCAGACAGGACAATAAACTATTTATTCTTGAAATTCCTAACACTGACTAAACCATTTTTAAATGTTAGCCATTTCGCCATATTTTAGGGATGATAAAGATGTTTATTCAACTGTAGAGACTAATAAAATATTATTTATTGCATATAACACTCTTTTAAGAAATAATAATAAAACAAGCATTAAAATCACCTCACAAGCTATAAAACCATTAAACATGTTTTCCCAACTATAACAGCCATGTGACTTTCATTCGAGTTTAAATATAGATTTGCATGTTTAAACATGAATTTTTAATAAAATCTGCAAACCAGACATATGCTTCTGACTGTGGCTCTAGATTTAATAATAATTTGTTTGTTCTATATTTACTATACCTCTTTCAGCACATTCCTTTCGTAAACGCAGTCGTAATGGTGTCCCAGGCAAAGGCTTTCCTTTACGACTTTCTATTAATAAACCTATCCCAAATGCCGCTATCCCTGAACTGTTTCCATTGCAAGGTAGAAGCACGCTGAAAACTAAAACAGCAAATGATTATTAACACCACCGATTGTGTAAAAGGCTGAGAATAAGAAACTATGAAGTGAGAAACTGTGGAGTTAACTTGGTATTAAGTCACTAGTAACACAATGCATGATACGATTAGGTGTATTTTTAATTAATGTCCAAATATAATAGTATATCCCAAGGCATTCAGGGCAAATCACAATTATTTTATGTTTAATTACAGAATTTTTTAAGTATAAATCTTACAGATATTCTTACTTATTTTTATATAAGGTTTAGGTAGCTTAACTGTATATATTGTTGACTTTTGTCTTGGATGCTAAAATCACTACTTAGTGTATGATATATTCTATGAAAATAAGTCAAATCCTGTTCAATATTCCCTTTGTTTTATCTGTAATAAGAAAATAAGCACAATCGATAACTCATATTTTTAAACTCTAGACAAGAAATAAATTAACTCTATTAATTATTGTTGAAAAAATTCTCATTGGACAAAATTTATAATATTTAACTAACCAATGACAGAATTTTAAATAGTGATTTTTTGGCCTTACAGTAAAAAGTGACAAGAAAAACCGAAATTGAAATCTGAGAATTTCTTTATCACTATTATCCGCTCGGTGTCATAATACTATATATATATATATCATAATAACAAAAATATCTTGTATTTTTATTGTTCAGAGTTCATGATCAGTGTTACTGTTTATAGTACCCGTGTTTTTTTTTTTTTTAGAGCTGTGGGTGAGTTTTATATAAGCGTTTGTTTTCAGTAAATCTTTGTTAATGTTTGTATTTGGTAAAGTTATCTTCATAAATAATAATTTTGTTAGTTCCCTACTAATTATTGCTCCCATTGTTTTAATTTGCCTCCAAGCACTCTTTAACCCAATCTTCAATGTCAATTTTTAAAAAAGCTAAAATATCACTATTATTTAAAATTTGTAGGCATCAAATATTTAACACAGCTGCACGTTTACCTTTAGGTTTCCTTGGAACTCTTCCTTTGGTTTTAATGGAGATTACAGGAGGCTCCAAAATGTCTTCATTAAATGACTGTAATCTATCAAAGTTGTAGTAATATCTCTTGACTCCAGATTTCCATGTAAAATTTACGTAACTAACCTGTAAAACATATTTGGAGTTAAAATATTTAAAACTGTGTAAAATACAATATTTTTAGAGGTACATTAAAGGGTAGCTTAACTGAAACATAGTTAACTAGATATGTAGCTTAACTGAAACATAGTTAACTAGATATGTAGCTTAACTGAAACATAGTTAACTAGATATGTAGCTTAACTGAAACATAGTTAACTAGATGTGTAGCTTAACTGAAACATAGTTAACTAGATATGTAGCTTAACTGAAACATAGTTAACTAGATATGTAGCTTAACTGAAACATAGTTAACTAGATATGTAGCTTAACTGAAACATAGTTAACTGGATATGTAGCTTAAATGAAACATAGATAACTAGATATGTAGATTGACTGAATTGATCCTCAAAAAAATGTTGTTGTATGGATAAATATTAGCTATATTATTATTGTAATCTTTGTTGTTCGTTTACGATGGAGGATTTATAGGAGTTTTAAAACTAACGTACTGAGAATATTTGCATCCATCATTAGTATGAGTGTGTTGAATGTTTACTGAGTTTCTGACTCTATAATCTGACCACTGTGCCTTTAGGTGAAAAAAACCGAACTAAACTGTCTTGGTTTAGAGAAAACTTAGGAGGCATGATTAATTTATATATAAGCTTGGCAATCCTTTTTTTGCTGGATAAATTGAAATGAAGACCAAATCTTATGTAAAAGTGTGATTTAAAAAGCCGATCAAGAGACAGAAATTGAGAATGATCAAAATATGAAAGAATACTTACAATCTAAGTATTCTTTCAAATGTTGATCATTCTCAATTTCTTTTTTCTTCTTATATAAGGATTCTTTCTTCTTATGTAAGGATTGCCAAGCTTATATATAAATTAATCGTGCCTCCTAACAGTTATAACATTAAGGACCTAAATAACAGCTTACCCTGTCGAGTTCCAACATCATTGTTTTATTTAAAAATGGCCTATCACGTCTATAAGGCAATTCTATAACAATGAGTTTGGTATTGGCGGCTGGCTCAACCAGTTTGGTAAAATTATTTTTTAAATGTTAGTGTTGTTATCCTCGATATCAATAATTCCAGTAAAAACAACTAGTGAATCATTCATATTTAAATCACTAAAAACACCTTCTAAGCCACTAATAACATTACAAAATCTGCCATTTGGCTTGACAAGCCCCTGATCATCCACTTTGACAACACTCATGCTGAGCAACATTGGCGCTAAGGACCGACCATGACTATCAGACAAAAGTCTTATCTTAGGCACAGGCGATCCCCTAGCAAATGATGTAGTTTTTGTTACAATTATTAACTTTATAATTATCTGGTAAACTCTTATAACTTGCATTTGAGTTCTTAAGAAGTTGGGTACTACCTGAAACAGTAGAATAACATTTTTGTTGTCTCTTATATTTATTAGATCTATTTCTACTTTTCGTAGTCCTGCTAAGGAGTACATCACTGTTATTAGAAGGGTAGGAGACGCAGCTCCCCTCCACATGCTGTTATAAGACACAGTGACAACTGATTCTGTCTTACTTTTTTATTTTTGTTTTCATTTTATAACTTATTCTTGTCTTGTTTACTATGTCCCAAATACCAAATTGTAGCGTATTAACTTTAAAACAAGAACAAAGTTAAGCTACGGAAATGTTTCAGAACATAGATTAAAATCAGTGAGAATAGAGTATGGATTTAAACTTAACTTGGCAGAAGAAATAATTAAAGCTACGGGCGTAAGTTAAACTATAGTTCTGACTATTCAAATTTTTCATTCTCTGATTTGCTTGTACTCGACCATACTAGTGAGGTTTGAGGCGGGGCATGTAACTATGCACCAATCCGCTACTGCCTACCAACCAGTTTGAGATTGTTGATCTTTCCAGCCAAATCCATATGGAATTTTTCATGAATGATTCCGTTGATCCTGCTTGTGGTGTTATTATAAAGTTCCATAACTTTATTTTTTTTCACCTAACTATGTTTGGCCTTAAATACAATACATACTACAGTACTTTACATGTGCATTAAAAGTGATATGAATATATTGCCAGTATAATACAAAGTCTGTATCACTGAATTTTAGTTGTACCCCATAAGTATCACACAATTTTAAATTTATATATAAATCCAAATTAACCAATTTTTGTTCAACTGAACTACCTTGGACCGATCAAACTGAGTCGAATGAAATTCTAGTTTGGTGTAATTTGAGACATTAAATCTGTTATAAAAGCAATAGACATAAATTAAAGCTCTGAACCTTATCATTTATCATCATCAATCAGCATGTTTTTCTCATTAAGTATTTTTAGAACAGGTATTTTCAAACTATCATTCAACTAGCAAAAGTAAGAAACATTTACAAATTAATGTGGATCTCTCTATTTTTGTTTGATGAAATTATTTTAATTTAATTATTTTCTTTTTTTAAATTGTTAATCCTTAAAATATGGTGAAATATCGATTATATTACAATATATCTGTACTAAATCTTGTTTTGGTGAAGAAATAACATCCTTTCCAGTAGTGTTGTAATATGGCTACTTAAAGCGCCGTCCCTAAATTACATTACGCCTGAAGGAGGGAGGGGGTTATTTGACAGTGTTATGAACCGTTACGGGAGAGGGTAGGGGGGTTCTACACAGGGCTACGTAACTATTAAACCTCAACAATTAGTTGTAATTCATTTACAACATTTGATCGTTTTTCTCCAAAATAAAATATTTTAAAGTTAATAATATACCTCCCCCCGTTAGAAAAGAAACAGATCAAAGTCTAGTCAATGACTTTATCATCAAAATATGCATGAAAGTGGATACAAAAATGAAGGGAGGTTGGTGACAGCGTTATGTAATTTTTGAAGGAGTTTAGTATTACTGTTACAAGTCTGTTATGCGAGGGGGGTCTGAAAAAGCCGATTTTAGCATTACGTAATTTAGGGATGGTGCCTAAGGAAAAAGTTTGTCTTATTTTACCAGGCGAAGTTAGGGCTAAGGAGGCTTCTAACACTTAACCAGGGGACCAACGGCTTTACGTGACTTCCGAACCACGGGAGCGACAGAGCAAAATCTAATAGTGGTCACATCGGGAATCGAACCCGGACCGGACAGTTTGGTTGATGGAGGCAATGAGTTATAAGCTCAGTACTTTATTTGGCTATGCAGATTTTAATTAATTAAGGAAAACCTGCAAGTTGATCTCTTTCCAAATTATTTTTATTGAGATTGCAATAAACCCTCATAATTAAGCTGCTAGCTATGAGTCATACCTACTAACAAAACTTACCTCCGAAGGTATTATTGGAAGATACTTTTCAAAATTAGGATCCAAAATGTATGGAAGCACATTTCCATCCACTATTGCATATATCTCCATTGCAAAGCCTGAAAACAATCAAAGAAAACATTGTCATTGGATTGTTGCTGATGTTATTACTTAAAACTGAACTGATTCTAACTAAATTTACTCATGCTTTGCTAAGGATCAAAGTATACACTTATTACCCAATGTTTAGACTCATTCTAGTTCTTTACCCGTGCTTTGCTAGGGATCAAAGTATACACTTATTACCCAATGTTTAGACTGATTCTAGTTCTTTACCCATGCTTTGCTAAGGATCAAAGTATACACTTATTACCCAATGTTTAGACTGATTCTAGTTCTTTACTCATGCTTTGCTAAGGATCAAAGTATACACTTATTACCCAATGTTTAGACTCATTCTAGTTCTTTACCCATGCTTTGCTAAGGATCAAAGTATACACTTATTACCCAATGTTTAGACTGATTCTAGTTCTTTACCCATGCTTTGCTAGGGATCAAAGTATACTCAAAAAATGACTTTATAGTTGTGATAGGAGGTACCAACATCACCCGAAATGCAGCCCGTAATAGTCTTACATTTTTAAGAACATTTACTTATACACTTAAGAACAAACTTTCTCTTTTTAGTCATACCAATATAATAATTGCAACAATACCTTACAGGTATGACTTAAATGAGGACAGCCCTGAAAATAAGTTAATTAAAGAAACAAACTCAATCATTAGACAGGAAGTATATGGTGCAAGTAATGGTAATATTCAATTTGTAGATCTTTATCTTTTCCACAGACGTTATCAGACTCGCCATGGCTTACACCTCAATAAGAAGGGGAAAATACTACTTAGCAAAGAAATTCTGAACATAATTAAAATATTTCAAGATAACATAGTAGTAGAAATGAAGACACATGAAGAACTGCTAACCCCCTGAAACAGCTGCCCTGCCATCGGAAGATATGCCTATCAAAAAGCCAACAAAAGATTCAGGTAGCACTATTGAAGTGATTGAGGTATCTATGTCGGAATTAATTGATAAATATAAACAACACTCAGATATTGCATTTGCTCATTGCATATCTGAGGATTTCGGGGACCCAAAACAAATGTCAGCAGGCGTTGCTCTCACGTTTAGAAAAGTGTTTGGCAGACCCCAACGTTCTGACTGTTTGAGCGAATGTCTAACTTTACAAGAATCTATGGGCCAGGCTACAGGTTATGGACTTGTGACCAAACCGACTTACAGCAGTAAACCTAGAATAGAGGATTACGATAGGGCATTCCATAAACTAATTGACGAGTGCATTAAAAAGAAATATAAAAAACCCATATGTTCGCTCATGGGTTGCGTACGGGACCAGATACCACCTACACATTTTGTGCAGCAGATTGTACAGCTCCATCACAAAACAGGTGCTGCGGTAAGTGTTGCAGTTCACAATGAACATGCATCTAGACATTTAAGAAATGGTTTAAAGTACGAAGAATTCTTGAAGTTGTTGCATGACAGTTTATCAGTGGAATTGAATGAGAATACTTCTCTTTGCACAACCACTTTGAATCTCCCTCCCCTGCCTTGCCGTCTTCAACGAGTACTACATCTCCACTTTCCATTACCACTGCTGGTCTGCTTGATCACAGTCCCGGTGTTAATGTCAGTGATGTTAAAAGTGCCAAAGTCATTACAGTGGGTGGAATTGATAATAAGATCTTTGATAGTGATATTAATTTTTTAGAAGTATAAAAAATCATTAAATGTAACCTCAGGGCCTTAAGTTGTAACAAAAATATTATCCATGTTAGTCCTACAAATTTTCCTAAGTTAAACCACAATGATTTATATTTATTGCATTTAAATATTCAGTCTGTTAGAAGTTCGTTCAATGAGCTAGAAATACTTCTTGATGACTTTCCTGCCCAAGTAGTCTCGCTTAACGAACATTGGCTTATGGTTGATGAATTAAGTTTGTATATTCCAAAAGGATACAAACTAGGTGCAGCTTTTTTATCGAACTAAGGGCTATGGTGGGTCCTTAATACTTCTTAGGGAAGATATTTGTTATGAACCATTTAATGTACAAAGCCATGCAATCGAATCTATTTTAGAAGTATGTGCAGTCAGACTTCTTCCTTCCAAATTAGTTATTACCTCAACGTATTGTGCAGATTCATATAATATGGGTTCTGTAATTGCCATAGACACATTGCTAAACTCACTCGTGAATAATAATATTAGGTTTTTTATTTTGGGCGATTTTAATATAAATATTAAAAAGGATAAACCTATTGTACATACATTTATTAATATGCTAAAATCCTATGATTCCTAATGTTTGTTTGCACAAAATACAAGGGAAAAAGCATGCATTGATAATGTCATAACTAATTTTAACTTAGCTGTTCTGGATAAAGATGTTATCAAAACTTGTATAGCTGACCATGATTTGCTTTGGGTAAGAACAGATAGCTCAAAGATAAACATTTTACAAAGCAAAAACCAAGTAGAAGGTAACACTAACTATACATTTAGAAAGCTTAATAATACTAACTTATACGATTTTAGATGTAAGCTGTTAAATGAAAGTTGGGATGATATTTATAGTGAATATTTGACTGTAGATGAAATGTGTACACGATTTGTTAACAAAGTTACTTTCCATAATCCACCAAGTAAGTGCTCAACAGCTGCTCTTGTCTTCCGTTACAACTTCTATTGACAAAAATCTTGAAATTTCACAAAAAAGACCACATGACTTATTAAACATTATTAACAGTTTTAGTAATTCAACAAGTGAGGATTACCTTGGTATGTCAAACTTTGTACTTAAACATGTTGTTGGTGAAATTGCTTCCCCTTTGACATACTTAGTAAATTCCATTTTAATGTCAGGTATTTTTCCTAAGATCTGGAAAATTTCAAAAACAGTTCCTCTCTACAAGAAAAATGATCGAAGAGACCCAACAAGCTATAGACCAATCTCATTGGTTCCAGTGTTCGGTAAAGTTGTTGAGGCAATTGTAAGACATCAAATCTTTGAATATTTCATTAGGAATAACTTATTTAGTGCATCCCAGTTTGGGTTTATTCCCGCGAGATCTACTATCAAAGCTTTGGAGTCATTAGTCGATGAAATTTTATTAGCTTTTGAAAGCAAGAAGGTGGTTTGCTCTGCCATAGTAGATTTAAGCAAAGCCTTTGATAGCATCTCCCATAACATTATAATTCAGAAATTGGAATTCTATGGTGTAAAAAATACTGTCCTTAAATTATTTAAATCTTATTTAGAAGACAGGAAACAAATGGTGGTTGTAGGTAGTAAAAAATCTGATCTCAAAGAGGTTAAATTAGGTGTACCTCAGGGGTCAATTTTGGGCCCTTTTTTGTTTTGAATTGCTATAAATAACTTCCCATTTTATATGTCAAAAAACCATTTTATACACAGATGACACAACCTTTTACGAAATTGATCATGTACACAAAATGCTCAAACTAGACTCAGTGACATGATATTAAAATCAAACTTATGGTTTGATTCAAATAATCTTAAGGTTAATGTAGATAAAACTGAAGAAATTGTCTTTAGTCTTAAACAAATTTCTTTTGAAAATAAATCAGTTAAATTATTAGGGCTCTTTTTGGACAACAAGCTATCTTGGGACTCGTAAACAAAAAATATTATCTCTAAATTATTAAGAGTTCTTTTTCTTTTACGTAAATTAAAACAATGTGTTAGTCATTATATGCTAATTACTGCTTATTATGCATTTTTTCACTCCCTTCTCCTTTACGGTATTAGGCTATGGGGAAATAGCCCAGGAGCAGCTAAGGTTTTTATTTGCCAAAAAAAGGCAATTAGAATTACTATGGGAATAAGAAGTGCAGACAGTTGCCTCAATTATTTTAAGCAGTTAAAAATTATGACTCTACCTAGCTTATACATATATTGCAACATACTTCATGTTAAGGAAAACTTGGAATTTTATAGGAGTAGACTAAATGTTCATGAACATGCAACAAGAAATCAAGCAAAATTAGACCTACCAGCCTTTAGATTAAATAAATCAATAGAAAGTCATCTTTATATGCAACTTAAATTTTTTAACAAATTACATTACTCTGCCTCAAACGTATCATTTAAAAAATTCAAAAATTTTCTCAAACATTGGTTTTTTCTATGCCATTTTACAAAGTGAATGATTTCTTGGAGCATAATCTTACTGATTTAAGAATTGATGAAACTATTTAAATTTATGCCTGTTGTAGATTTTAATTGCTAATTTTTGTAATTCATGATGTCTATCATATTATGTTTTATTATTTAATGACAAATATAGATCTTGAATCTTGAATCTACACTCATTACCCAATGTTTAGACTCATTATAGTTCTTTACCCATGCTTTGCTAAGGATCAAAGTATACACTCATTACCCAATGTTTAGACTGATTCTAACTAAATTCACTCATGCTTTGCTAAGGATCAAAGTATACACTCATTACCCAACGTTTAGACTGATTCTAGTTCTTTACCCATGCTTTGCTAAGGATCAAAGTATACAATAATATCACAATGTTTAGACTCATTCTACTTCTTTACCCATGCTTTGCTAGGGATCAAAGTATACACTCATTACCCAACGTTTAGACTGATTCTAGTTCTTTACCCATGCTTTGCTAAGGATCAAAGTATACAATAATATCACAATGTTTAGACTCATTCTAGTTCTTTACCCATGCTTTGCTAAGGATCAAAGTATACAATAATATCACAATGTTTAGACTCATTCTAGTTCTTTACCCATGCTTTGCTAGGGATCAAAGTATACACTCATTACCCAATGTTTAGACTGATTCTACTTCCTTCACCCATGCTTTGCTAAGGATCAAAGTATACACTTTTTACCCAATGTTTAGACTGATTTTGAGTAAATTTTTTCAATGTTACATTTCGGTATGCCTGAATTTGAAATGTAAGAAAACTGGAAATATTGTTGCTGTAATGGAGATTAAGAAACCAGTGACAAAACAAGACACTGCTCATAAGAATGACAAGGTAAATATTCAGACTGAAGGAGCGGAATTCTAATGTAAATTTTAAACAATCCAAATATCCTTAGCCTTGTTACTCTTCTTTAAAATGAAAATAAAATGAATGAAAAATAGTATTTTGGTTTCCAAGTAAATTCAAACAACATAAGAGTTACTGAAAAACAGACAGAAATTGTGATAAGGTTCTTTTCAGATTCTCTGCAGTACAAAACTTGAAGATATCCAAAATGTAAACTATTCTGAATAATTTACAAACAAAATTCTTATCAGTAAATATAAAAGCCAAATATTACTGACTCACTCACTATCTAAAATAACTACTAACACTCTGAGGCTGGGAAGTTTTTTAGAGTGATTGGTCTTATGTTGCAATAAGAAGGGTTTTAAACATTCAATTCTTCTTAGTTCCAGATAGTTAAAACAGTTATTCTAAAATGTCTTAAACAGGAATTTTTCTGTTTTCTCTGTAGTGGCTAAATAAACTGTCCTATTTAAAAATTACCATCATTTTCAGTACTACCAGATTTAAGACTATCTACAATTTTGTTTCTATGACTGTTATCTCACCCTAAGCTTGAAATAGATTTTTAATTTGTGAGTATGAATCAACTCGGATACGTTTTGCACTTTGAAAGCAAACCTATAAGACTTTTTCAACAAAAATCTAAAATCTTTTGGTGCAAACATAATTTTGCAGGAAAAGAGACAAATCTGTAGAATTTAAGCAATCTTTATATCGTAGGAATGTGTAAACATGGTGAGAAGCCACTGATTCATGCAGAATCATGCTATTTAGCACCCTCTAAAAGTAGACTTACATATTTTCTAGACCATTAAACTTTGTTAACTAGGAAAACAAACTGATGTCAATAAGAAAATTTCTAAACTCCGTTGAATAATGCCATGGCCTGTCTTTATGACTTTCTTATTCACTGACTGCTCACTTCATTTAGAGACTGACAGAGTCTATGGAGTTGAAATTTGGGCAAGGTTATAAAAATTAGTCATTTAAGTGGTTTTCATAGTGAAATGTTTAATAAGTTTATTTTCACAAATTCTAACATGATTGCAAAACTCCTAAAGTAGACTTAAAGAGTTCACTATACTAGAAAGCTTTGTTCTAGGAGAAACGGCTCTATACTGATACGTTATATTGAGTGATTAGTTCAGGGGAAAGATAAGCAAGCTTAGAGAATCACCTAAAAGTGAAGCACAGGCAGTTTCCTAGTTTTATTTAAATTAGATTAGTATTTGGTGTAATACTTAAATATAGATCCAAATCCACAATCAAACTGAAAAACATTTATCTAATTTTTGTATCATTAGAACTATGATTACAATTTATTGGTCATTTAAAATTTTTTCATCCCCAAAAACAAGTAAAAATTAGAAAATACTACAAACATTTCAGAACATAGAATACTTTTCTTACCAATATATAAGATATTGGTTTTTTCATAAATTAAACTCAAATTCAGGTACACTCTGTAGTTTACGCCTAAATAAGTGAGTTCAATACAAGATATGTCCCACAATGTAAATAATGAATCTATTTACAATAATGCATATGTACTTATATTTCATTTACATATTTTTACAGCTATGTACAGAGTTGTCTGTATCTGGGATTATAATTTTATCTGCTCATTTAAATATCAATCTCATAATGTATATATTCCGACAAGGTTGTCGATAATAGATTCAAATATTCACTAAATTAAATTCTTATATAGATTGAATAATAACATTCAATGAATAAACCGACATGAAAATATTTGCAACTAGAATTAAATGGCCTTTAGAAGTGGAGTTTCAAGCCATACATTTATCTCATACATAAGAAACAAACAAAGTTGTTTATAAGGATAAAGAGAATCGTTTGTAACTGGGTATAAGTGTGTTTGTGTTACACTGCAAGATTGTTCAGTAACAGTTTCAATGAACCTTTCCCATTAACAGAAATGAGGCTAGTTGATGAAACTAAATCAATGAAACTAAAATGAGGCACTATGAAGAAAATTTTTACAAAGTATACGTATAAAAAACGTTTAGTAAATTTTAAAACCATTTAACCGAATTTTAATTTCGACTACTATTTACATTCTTATTTATGTAATAATATAATCAATCAATTTATTATTTTATATAATTGATCAGGATAGTTATCCTCGTCTTAAATATGGGAAGAAATACTATTTAATGTCAATAATATTAAATATTAATGTAATATTATTGAATTTAATTGAATTCAACTGCTGTTCTGAATTTAAACAACTCACTTAAATAAGTGTATTATTATTTTTTATTTGTTTATGTAATTGTTTATATATTGGTCTATTTTATTGTTATTTATTTTGCTATTTTATTTTTTTAATTTATTTATTTTTATTTTTATTATAAATAAAATATTTATTTATAATATAAATATTTATTATATATTACTTTTAAAATTTTTGTTTATATTTATTATATTTTATTTATTTAAATTATATCTTAGCTAAATTTTTAAATTTTACTTTGGTCTCTATTATGAATTTATTGTTTTTAATGTACTTTTAGATATTTGTCTGATCACAAACTCCAAGCACTTGTTAATGAACAAAATTAAAAATACAGTTAAATTGTGTTTATTCAGAGCAGCTTATCTTCTTGGTGATAGTATATCCATTTGTATAGTATGTTTAATATAAAATTACTTAATGGAATCAATATTTAAACATTTTTAGTAATTATTAAATTTTTTAATTTCCTACAGCTACAGGTTAAATATATCAATAAACTATTACTTTAAAATAATAAAGTACCATACTATCAATAAAATATCAATTTAAACTTGTTAATTTTAACATATAATCATTTGATTTTCTATTCCATTTAGTTAATAAAACTATAAATTCACAATACCATTCACCTGTATTAATTATATATATCAGTTGAGTTCAATCAATTAAAGCCCCTGCTCAAAGGGTTGTATTGTAATCTATAAAATATAATAAGAATTTAACTATAGAATTTACATTGTTAGATCTCAAATGTGCTGTATTTAATTCACTGTTATATTTGTATAGCAAATCAGAAAAAAATTTACAGTTCTACAACTATTTTAAAAATTAACAATTAAAACACGAGTATACACCTTTGTAAATGTCCTTTATAAATCGTTCAAAAAAATATTGAACAACAAAAAACGCAATAAAAAACTTGAACTCGTTGATAAACTTCATCGGTATCAGACGTTCACTTGTAACTTACCACTGAACATCTTGACTTGTTGCTCGTCTATCCACAAGGAAAGGTCACCTCCATGCCCATTGTTGTTCCTGGAAGACAGGGTGAATGTAAGCACTGCACATATACATACCGTCGACGAGTACCACTTCCACATAGTGTGTGAATGATCGCTTTGGTCACTAAGTAACTACCAGCGAGCGAGCATATTCCCCTCCCACCAGAGTCGGACAGGTGTGGCCACTCCAGACAAAATATCGTCTGCTTCACACCAAACTGGTTTTGCTAACAGACCAAAGTGAAGCTGATGGCTATCCGTCACGCCTTCGACACCTTGTTCCTAGGACAAGTGTATTATCGCGGAACGAACCATATGTCGACCCTTCGGTGTTTTGTTTAGCCCCGAACAAAAAATCGCCCGACTATACACTCCGAGATTGTATTTGTTTACAGATGGTCACAACGGTAGTACTGCGATGCTCTTTGACCTCAACTTTGACCTGTTGACTTAGCAGTCTTTGAGTACAGTACAGTCGGCAGTCGCTCGCTTCGTACCAGTGTTATACATTTTTCCTTACGATTCTGTACGATGTCTGGTATATTTAATGTAACTGTGTTGGTAATATTCTCTCTGCTACAAGTACTGAACTTTCCCGATCAATCTGGCTGGTATTGTATTACAATGTGGTATTTCATAATTTGTATACAATCTAAATTATTCTTTTAAAATAAATGCAACAAATGTATCATGCAAAGTAATGTGTTGGAATACTGTCGGCGCTGAAATTATGTGCACCCGAGTATGAAGGCTATTTACTAAAAATCTAAGAGACCTATGAAAAATCCAATCACACAATTAATTGTTTTCCCCAATAAATTGTGCGGTATGACGTGGACTTTGTAATTTTATGAAATGTGTTGATAATGTTTATCCTAATCCTAGTTGGGAAAAACGTACCTAAATTTTAAATAGTTTTTACTAATCTTAAAACTCTGTAGAATCTATATATTCCGGTGACAACCGCGTCAAGGTGCTATCTACATTATTTACAAGATAACGAGACGCTGTGGTGGCATCCTCAGTGCAGGGACGTACCCAGTGGGGGGGGGAGGGATTTGGACACCCCCGGGTACGTCCCTGCCTCAGAGGTATTGCTAAGATTCTAGTCAGTTTTCAATAGTTTGCATAAGCTTTACACTTTTATTACTGAAAAACGAGTTAATATATTGCATTTATATTTAATATGTGTTTGATAGGAATGTTTTAGGCCTATTTAAGTTTTTATATAAGAATGAATATTAACTTTTCAAGAAAAAGTTCAAATCAACTTACTGAAACTACGTTATTTTGGCTTCTAGAGGTCGAAAAATTAATTATTTGGTCTCGTTGTAATCCTTCTGAAATGTATAGGTACAAAATTTTACTTTTATATGTATAAGTAAATGCAGTGATGTTAAATTGATTTAATCATATTATAATCACTTGAAATTGATAAATTTAAATTGATTTAGGTCAATTTAAAATCACTGCATTTACGTATGCATATAAAAGTAAAGTATTTTACCTATACATTTCTGAAGAATTACACGACACTAATAAATTAATTTCACGGCCTCTAGAAACCAAATAAACGTCCTTTTATTAAATGTATAAGAACTTTTTTTCTTGGAAAGCCAACATTTTGAAACTTACAGAAAACATTCCTATTCATTACTATTATTATTATTCATCTCTAAGATGCCGATCGTAGAGATATGGGCGTGAATGAGTGTGATGAGTGTAGATGAACGAGTGTAGTCATTGTTACTATCTGAGTTCGACTTAGCTCAGAAAGGAATATCTATTAATAGCCCAATAGCCAGGGCAACTATGGGACCTGCAGCTTTACGTGGAATCCGAACCACATATTAAAATACATTAACGATTTCTATCTGTATACTATAAAGCTCGATGTGGTGACACTGCCTCGCTCACTGACCCACTTTGGTGTTTTATTTTAGCACTAGCTACCATTATTTTGGTTTTAGGAATTTTTTTTGTTCTGGGGGTGTATAGCCCTTACTATTTGCTTTTTTAATAATCTGATGGTATATTTGGAGTTGGGAGAAAAATAGCTTTTAATTGATCCCCCACTTGAGTAGATAATATAAGTAGGCCTATTAAAAATTTTTACATTTTCAAACATATTAGTTATTGTGCCCCATATACCCTAAAATCTCACTTGATATAAAGCTTAAGCAAAATGTTCAAACCTTCACAGCTCTACACAAGTAACAAACGCGCACCTTATATATGAATTTCAAGTAACAAATTAAAAAGTTGAGATATCGGGGGCCCAAAAACTGAAAATTTTGAAAATAAAAATGTTTGAAACTGATCTTATCTACTCAAGTGTGGTACTAATGTAAAGCTATTTTTCTCCTGAATCCAAATATACATCAGATTTAGGAAAGGGTGAATAATAAGGGGTATGTGCTCCAAAACAAAATCGCCGAAAAAAGGGTAATACTTGAATAAAACGCCCAGGTGGGGTATTAAACAACAGGTATTTCCCCCCAATTCACACTACGTATATTATTATATTTTTGAAGAAAACACGTGTAAGGGCTCTGCCTCCAACCCCAAATACGGGGGGCGAGGCCGAGCTACCCCCGAGGCCTCAGGCCGAGTTATACAAAGGGGCTAAATGTAGAGTTTCCATGCGAAGCCACAGGCCGAGTTTCCCTCACAAGCGCAGCGAGTGACAATGGGGTTTGCATGTGAAGCATGCAGGGGTGTTCCCTTCTCAATATACTATAAAGCTCAATGTAGTGACATACTGACTCACTCACTCACTTACACTATGTTGAGACAATTCCCAGCTTCCAACCCCCATAAAGTGTATACTTGAAGCTCCCGGCCTAAAGCCTTCAGGCAAATTTACAAAAGTTTACTTTTTTCACTCATAAACAAGATGGTGGTATTTTTCACTCCAAAACTGTCACAAAAAAATAGTTTTTGTAACTTTTTTGAAAAAAAAGTTTTTGAAAAAGAGCTTGAGTAAAATTTTCAAACATTCACAGTTCTACACGCATTACAAACGTGTGCCTAAAATACATGAATTTCAGCTTACAATCTCAAATATTTGGGGTATCGTATGCACAAAAACAGAAATTTTTTAAAATGTAAAAATGTTAATACTGATGTTATCTACTCAAATAGGACATCAATTTAAAGATATTTTTCTCCTTAATCCATATATACTATCAGATTTTGAAAAGGGCAAATAATAAAGGGTGTAAGGCCCAAAAACGCAAAAAACCCTAAAATTAAAAAAAGTGTAATACTGTACTACAATAAAAATGCCCAAGTGAGTATCAAACTATAGGTATTTATCTCCTAAATAATGTAATATCATTATATTTTGGGAGAGACGACGTTTAAGGCCTCAACCCCTCCCCCATATAAAAAATATTCTTTAAAACCCAAAATTGGGTAATGATTAACTAATACAGCCAAGTGGGGTATCAAATTAAAGGCATTCTTCTCTTAGTTACTAATATACTATCAAATTTTGGAAACGATCATGTTAATGAGCTCCACTGCCCTAAAAACCAAAATTCATGGAATACTGCTTATGAATCCTGGTGAGGTCGTAGGCCGATCTCCCTCACGAGGCAACATGCCAAGATCTACAAATGTGACTGTAGCAGAGTGTCTTGGTGAAGCCGCAGGCCGAACTTCCCTCTGCGAGGCCGTTGGGCGATTTTCACAAAGGGGTCTGCAGCAGTGCGTCTTGGCGAGGTCGTAGGCCGAACTACACCACGAGGCCGCAGGCCGGGTTCCACAAGGAGCCACGCGGGGTTGGCACGCGAATATTGCAGGGGTATCCCCTAGTATCTCTATATATATATATATAGCTGGATTGGGATCACTGACTGACTCACTGACATAAATATTGATGCACTTCCCGGCGTCCTACTCCCATAAATTAATTGTATACACTTGAATTGAAGCTCTCGGCCTGAAACCTCCAGGAAAATTCACAAAAGTTTACTTTGTTCATTTATAAACAAGATGGCGGCCTTTTCCCTCCAAAAGCACCCCAATGTATTTCTTACGGGAAAATCATAAAAAAACGTAGCTTTTACCTAACTTGAGAGAAAGCTTGGGTACAATGTTCAAACCTTTACAGTTCTACACGCGTAACAAACGCGCACCTTATATATGAAATTCAGCTTAAAACTTAAAAATGTGGTGTATCGGGGGCCCAAAATCTGAAATTTTTGAAAATATGAATTTGTTTTAATACTGATGTTATCTACTTAAGTAGGGTATCAAATTAAATCTGTTTTTCTCCTGAATCCAAATATACCATCAGGTGAAAAAGGCACCTGAAAAAGGCAATAATAAAGAGTATATGCCCCAGAAAAAGAAAAAATATCTTCTAAAACAAAAAAAATGAAAATAAAATAAAAAATAATAAAATAAAATAAAAATAAAATATAAATAAAATAAAAACTATGAAAGAAAAAAACACCCAAATGGGTTATCAAACTATGGATATTTAACTCCCAAATCACATTATACCAATATATTTTGGAACATAATATTACAATTCATAATTATGTTTTGCATGTATTATATTTCTAATATTATATAAGCTAATGCCTAGGCCTACATATGTGCCTTTTGTATCAATACTAAAGCAGTTCTTTACTATTTTTTGAGCATTTATAACTTGGCAGTTTGTTATCTTTTAGCTTCCTCCAGAGAGTTACGTGACCAATTCAATTTATAGCATGGTATTAGAACCATTATTTTACACATACATACTTATGAAATCGTGATAGAGCCATTGGGCGCACACTCGGAAACCACAGCAACTCTACAACAGTATGAAGCCTTTGTCAAGAACGTTGCACGTCTTTGTAAATACATGCCTTCTCACCAAAGTACTATAAAAGAATACCGGGCCATTGCGGACACGAACTATTGAGTACACATCATTTTAAAGCTGGCCATTGCGGACACGGACTTATGCGTACACGTCATTTTAAAGCTGGCCACTGCGGACACGGGCTTATTGCATACACATAGTTTTAAATCTGGCCATTGCGGACACGGACTAATGCGTACACGTCATTTTAAAGCTGGCCACTGCGGACACGGGCTTATTGCATACACATAGTTTTAAATCTGGCCATTGCGGACACGGACTAATGCGTACACGTCATTTTAAAGCTGGTCACTGCGGACACGGACTTATTGCGTACACATAGTTTTAAATCTGGCCATTGCGGACACGGACTAATGCGTACACGTCATTTTAAAGCTGCTCATTGCGGACACGGACTATTGCGTACACATCATTTTAAAGCTAGCCATTGCGGACACGGACTATTGCGTACACATAATTTTTAAGCTGATCATTGCGGACACGGACTATTGCGTACACATCATTTTAAAGCTGGTCATTGCGGACACGGGCTATTGCGTACATATAATTTTAAAGCTGGTCATTGCGGACACGGACTATTGCGTACACATCATTTTTAAGCTGATCATTGCGGACACGGACTATTGCGTACACGTCATTTTAAAGCTGGTCATTGCGGACACGGACTATTGCGTACACATCATTTTTAAGCTGATCATTGCGGACACGGACTATTGCGTACACATCATTTTAAAGCTGGTCATTGCGGACATACTGCTTAGTGACCTAGTGGGCATACTGCTACCTAGCAAGGGTTTCACAGGTGCCTGCAAATATTTCAATACTTCATAATAGAGCTAAATTGATAGGGTAGGAAGTATTACATAAGAAGAATGAAGTAATCTAATCAATGTGAACTGTTCTAGTATTAAAAAAGCTGTGATAAACACAGGTTTTTAAGACTGATTTCTATCACACTATATATATATATATAAATCGTTTTGAGAGTTAGGCTTTGGACTCTCAAAACGATATTATACTATTAATCAATGTTTTAATAACATTTTGGCATGTTTAAAATCAGCTTAATTAAGGCTTCGTCAGTTCTTATAACTACTATATATTAGTTATATTCTCTTTTACATTCATGAGAAGTAATTCTTTGTTGGCATAACTAATTCCAACTTTGCATTATTTAAAGCCACAAGATTAAAAAATAAATCACACGTGCTTTGAATATATCAGTCCTGTTAATGCTGAAATGACACGGTGTCTGTAATGGTTAATATCGTCATTGACAGAGATGGGTGTCCGCGTTGGATGTTAGCCAAGGTTCGGTAGAGGAGGTAACTGAGTACCAGGCTTATCAGTTAACCGAAGATTATACCAATAGTACGTGGTTCAGATCCCACGACTTGCTGTTGGTCCCTAGTTGCCTTAGATTGTTTTCTCTTTCCAAGGAATCAATATTTGTTAGTAACTAAGGTTACACGCGTCCATAGTCTCTTATACCTTTATCAGTGGTTCTTAAAAATATCAACACATTTAAAACTATAGTAAAATGAACATCAACTACCATGTCACACAAAGTAATTGGTTTATCAAAAAGACGAGAGGTTTTAAAAACATGTAAAGACTCCAAGAAGTCTGCGACCACAGAGTCTTGTTTCATAAAAAAGTCGCCAGACGTGTTTGGCTGTGGCTGTCTTGAGAGATAATCGCGCGTCAGCCCAACCGTGGGTGTTAGATTACCTGCAACCATGTTTGTGAAACCAATCTCTCTGTGCATTGTTTAGGTAATCGCTTATTGTGTTTCGTCACTTTAAAAATAAAAATTAATATTCCAGTAACGACAAAATATCGTTTATACGTAACTGAATATCTTAGTTTTGTGGCCAAGGATGGAACTATCATCACCTTTCATGACGTGTAATAGTTACAATAACTTCTACATCCAACCACCCATACATGTACAGTAATATGACCCCCCCCCCTCCAATACACGTTAAGTGTTATTGACCCACCCACATACTCATACATATACAGTGTTATTAACCCACCCACCCAATCATGCACGTTCAGTGGTAGGCCTATTAAACGTGTATGAGTGGGTGGGTAGGCCGGTTTCAACTGTGTAAACAAAACAAACAGCAACAATGAAAAACAACTTATATTCGTACTCTCGATGACACTACAATTATATCCCACCCTCCCACTGATATACGTTCATTAGTATTTTATTTTTTATTTTATTTTATTTCATGCAACAAAACAGGCATAGACCCAATTACATTGAAGCAAAATATTTTAACATTTTGAACCCAATAAATATTTCATTGAACCAGCCAGTCTACACACTATTAAACAAATTAATAAAGCACAATTAACAACAAATTAAGCGCTACATATTTACAAGTTATAAGGGCCAAGAACTTGATTAATATTTTATAAATAGTTAATAAATAAATATGCTATATATAGGTAACAAATATAACAAATATGTAAAATATAGCAATAAATATAAAATAAATAGTTGACAGGTATACAATTACTAATTAATAAATATTATTCTATTAATAAATAGTATTGAGCCACCCTCCTACTCATACACGTTCAGTGACACTGGCCCACCCACTCATAGACGTCCAGTGGTACTGGTGCAGTACATTCCTCCCAATTCGCCTCAAATTCTGGAAACTGTAATATCACCGTGCGTGTATGGGTGGGTGGTATGCCTAAACTATGAGCTAGTAGGACTAGTTCATCCACAAAGGTAAATCTAGGTGATAAATAAATGCGTCTATAAATTTTAAAAAGTGCAAATTGGATTTCTTTGTTATAAACTGGGTAAATTGTGCTATAATTGCTATCAACTTACATTATCTGCCCACTTAAAAGTTTCTCAAATTTCTCAATTACAGATAAATAATATTTAGTAATCAATATAATTATAGGCATCTATTTTCCACCAGTTTTCTGGCTGTTCGTCTGTTCGTGTTTTTATCTTATCATAGTGAACCAGCGCTAAGTTACGTCACGTTCTTATTTTCCACCAGTGTTCTGGCTGTTCGTCTGTTCGTGTTTTTATCTTATCATAGTGAACCAGCGCTAAGTTACGTCACGTTCTTATTTTCCACCAGTTTTGTGGCTGTTCGTCTGTTCTTGTTTTTATCTTATCATAGTGAACTAGCGCTAAGTTACGTCACGTTCTTATTTTCCACCAGTTTTGTGGCTGTTCGTCTGTTCTTGTTTTTATCTTATCGTAGTGAACCAGCGCTAGGTTACGTCACGTTCTTATTTTCCACCAGTTTTGTGGCTGTTCGTCTGTTCTTGTTTTTATCTTATCATAGTGAACCAGCGCTAAGTTATGTCACGTTCGTGTTTTTATCTTATCATAGTGAACCAGCGCTAAGTTACGTCACGTTCTTATTTTCCACCAGTGTTCTAGCTGTTCGTCTGTTCGTGTTTTTATCTTATCATAGTGAACCAGCGCTAAGTTACGTCACGTTCTTATTTTCCACCAGTGTTCTGGCTGTTCGTCTGTTCGTG
Source organism: Stictocephala bisonia (assembly GCA_035578905.1). Taxonomy (NCBI): domain Eukaryota; kingdom Metazoa; phylum Arthropoda; class Insecta; order Hemiptera; family Membracidae; genus Stictocephala; species Stictocephala bisonia. The sequence continues at coordinate 187,220 of JAQJVL010000253.1, read as the reverse complement.
TTTTTATCTTATCGTAGTGAACCAGCGCTAAGTTACGTCACGTTCTTATTTTCCACCAGTGTTCTGGCTGTTCGTCTGTTCGTGTTTTTATCTTATCGTAGTGAACCAGCGCTAAGTTACGTCACGTTCTTATTTTCCACCAGTTTTGTGGCTGTTCGTCTGTCCTTGTTTTTATCTTATCATAGTGAACCAGCGCTAAGTTACGTCACGTTCTTATTTTCCACCAGTGTTCTGGCTGTTCGTCTGTTCGTGTTTTTATCTTATCATAGTGAACCAGCGCTAAGTTATGTCACGTTCTTATTTTCCACCAGTGTTCTGGCTGTTCGTCTGTTCGTGTTTTTATCTTATCATAGTGAACCAGCGCTAAGTTATGTCACGTTCGTGTTTTTATCTTATCATAGTGAACCAGCGCTAAGTTATGTCACGTTCGTGTTTTTATCTTATCATAGTGAACCAGCGCTAAGTTATGTCAAGTTCTTATTTTCCACCAGTGTTCTGGCTGTTCGTCTGTTCGTGTTTTTATCTTATCATAGTGAACCAGCGCTAAGTTATGTCACGTTCTTATTTTCCACCAGTGTTCTGGCTCTTCGTCTGTTCGTGTTTTTATCTTATCATAGTGAACCAGCGCTAAGTTACGTCACGTTCTTATTTTCCACCAGTTTTGTGGCTGTTCGTCTGTTCTTGTTTTTATCTTATCATAGTGAACCAGCGCTAAGTTACGTCACGTTCTTATTTTCCACCAGTGTTCTGGCTGTTCGTCTGTTCGTGTTTTTATCTTATCATAGTGAACCAGTGCTAAGTTACGTCACGTTCGTATTTTCCACCAGTGTTCTGGCTGTTCGTCTGTTCGTGTTTTTATCTTATCATAGTGAACCAGCGCTAAGTTACGTCACGTTCTTATTTTCCACCAGTGTTCTGGCTGTTCGTCTGTTCGTGTTTTTATCTTATCATAGTGAACCAGCGCTAAGTTATGTCACGTTCGTGTTTTTATCTTATCATAGTGAACCAGCGCTAAGTTATGTCACGTTCGTGTTTTTATCTTATCATAGTGAACCAGCGCTAAGTTACGTCACGTTCTTATTTTCCACCAGTGTTCTGGCTGTTCGTCTGTTCGTGTTTTTATCTTATCATAGTGAACCAGCGCTAAGTTACGTCACGTTCTTATTTTCCACCAGTGTTCTGGCTGTTCGTCTGTTCGTGTTTTTATCTTATCATAGTGAACCAGCGCTAAGTTATGTCACGTTCGTGTTTTTATCTTATCATAGTGAACCAGCGCTAAGTTATGTCACGTTCGTGTTTTTATCTTATCATAGTGAACCAGCGCTAAGTTATGTCACGTTCTTATTTTCCACCAGTGTTCTGGCTGTTCGTCTGTTCGTGTTTTTATCTTATCATAGTGAACCAGCGCTAAGTTATGTCACGTTCGTGTTTTTATCTTATCATAGTGAACCAGCGCTAAGTTATGTCACGTTCTTATTTTCCACCAGTGTTCTGGCTGTTCGTCTGTTCGTGTTTTTATCTTATCATAGTGAACCAGCGCTAAGTTATGTCACGTTCTTATTTTCCACCAGTGTTCTGGCTGTTCGTCTGTTCGTGTTTTTATCTTATCATAGTGAACCAGCGCTAAGTTATGTCACGTTCGTGTTTTTATCTTATCATAGTAAACCAGCGCTAAGTTATGTCACGTTCGTGTTTTTATCTTATCATAGTGAACCAGCGCTAAGTTATGTCACGTTCGTGTTTTTATCTTATCATAGTGAACCAGCGCTAAGTTATGTCACGTTCTTATTTTCCACCAGTGTTCTGGCTGTTCGTCTGTTCGTGTTTTTATCTTATCATAGTGAACCAGCGCTAAGTTATGTCACGTTCGTGTTTTTATCTTATCATAGTGAACCAGCGCTAAGTTATGTCACGTTCGTGTTTTTATCTTATCATAGTGAACCAGCGCTAAGTTACGTCACGTTCTTATTTTCCACCAGTGTTCTGGCTGTTCGTCTGTTCGTGTTTTTATCTTATCATAGTGAACCAGCACTAAGTTATGTCACGTTCGTGTTTTTATCTTATCATAGTGAACCAGCGCTAAGTTACGTCACGTTCTTATTTTCCACCAGTGTTCTGGCTGTTCGTCTGTTCGTGTTTTTATCTTATCATAGTGAACCAGCGCTAAGTTATGTCACGTTCGTGTTTTTATCTTATCATAGTGAACCAGCGCTAAGTTATGTCACGTTCATGTTTTTATCTTATCATAGTGAACCAGCGCTAAGTTATGTCACGTTCGTGTTTTTATCTTATCATAGTGAACCAGCGCTAAGTTATGTCACGTTCGTGTTTTTATCTTATCATAGTGAACCAGCGCTAAGTTATGTCACGTTCATGTTTTTATCTTATCATAGTGAACCAGCGCTAAGTTATGTCACGTTCGTGTTTTTATCTTATCATAGTGAACCAGCGCTAAGTTATGTCACGTTCGTGTTTTTATCTTATCATAGTGAACCAGCGCTAAGTTACGTCACGTTCTTATTTTCCACCAGTGTTCTGGCTGTTCGTCTGTTCGTGTTTTTATCTTATCATAGTGAACCAGCGCTAAGTTATGTCACGTTCGTGTTTTTATCTTATCATAGTGAACCAGCGCTAAGTTATGTCACGTTCGTGTTTTTATCTTATCATAGTGAACCAGCGCTAAGTTATGTCACGTTCGTGTTTTTATCTTATCATAGTGAACCAGCGCTAAGTTATGTCACGTTCTTATTTTCCACCAGTGTTCTGGCTGTTCGTCTGTTCGTGTTTTTATCTTATCATAGTGAACCAGCGCTGTTATGTCACGTTCGTGTTTTTATCTTATCATAGTGAACCAGCGCTAAGTTATGTCACGTTCGTGTTTTTATCTTATCATAGTGAACCAGCGCTAAGTTATGTCACGTTCTTATTTTCCACCAGTGTTCTGGCTGTTCGTCTGTTCGTGTTTTTATCTTATCATAGTGAACCAGCGCTAAGTTACGTCACGTTCTTATTTTCCACCAGTGTTCTGGCTGTTCGTCTGTTCGTGTTTTTATCTTATCATAGTGAACCAGCGCTAAGTTATGTCACGTTCGTGTTTTTATCTTATCATAGTGAACCAGCGCTAAGCTATGTCACGTTCGTGTTTTTATCTTATCATAGTGAACCAGCGCTAAGTTATGTCACGTTCGTGTTTTTATCTTATCATAGTGAACCAGCGCTAAGTTATGTCACGTTCGTGTTTTTATCTTATCATAGTGAACCAGCGCTAAGTTATGTCACGTTCGTGTTTTTATCTTATCATAGTGAACCAGCGCTAAGTTATGTCACGTTCGTGTTTTTATCTTATCATAGTGATCCAGCGCTAAGTTATGTCACGTTCGTGTTTTTATCTTATCATAGTGAACCAGCGCTAAGTTATGTCACGTTCGTGTTTTTATCTTATCATAGTGAATTAGCGCTAAGTTATGTCACGTTCGTGTTTTCGTCTTATCATAGTGAACCAGCGCTAAGTTATGTCACGTTCGTGGTTTTATCTTATCATAGTGAACCAGCGCTAAGTTATGTCACGTTCCTGTTTTTATCTTATCATAGTGAACCAGCGCTAAGTTATGTCACGTTCGTGTTTTTATCTTATCATAGTGAACCAGCGCTAAGTTATGTCACGTTCTTGTTTTTATCTTATCATAGTGAACCAGCGCTAAGTTATGTCACGTTCGTGTTTTTATCTTATCATAGTGAACCAGCGCTAAGTTATGTCACGTTCTTATTTTCTAAATAACTAATTCAAATATAAATTACTGGAAACAGCATCATTTAAACTGCGAATTTGTCAAACATAGTTTCATTGAGTTATTGTTTTTGTGTTTCTTATTGCTTTAATGTCTGTCCAGCAAATGTAACGTTTCACAACTAACAAACTTAAATGACTGCCAAAGTTAGACCACTACTCTGTCGATGTTAATGACACTCATTTACATAAAATCAATTACATTTTACAGATATGTATTACCACATACCTCATATGGCTTAAGTACGTGAAAGTACCGATAAACTACACATACAGTTTACTACTGAATACTGTTGTAGTTTAAACTAACTTACACAACATAACTATGTACTGTACTGTAACTAAGTTGAATTGATATTTTTAAAGCACCTCGTTCCGAGAGTAAAAAAAAATATATTATTTCATTATTTTATAATATGGGATGGATCTAATACTATTCTTTTTCATAATTTATATTTATTTTTATTTTTTTGCAACAAGGTAAACAATATGAGTTGTGACTGAAACTATGTTAATATCGTTAAAAATGACCTAAATAATTGCAATATTCGTTGCATATATCTGCATGACTATACTAGAATAGAATAAACTTTAATGTCAATAGAATTAACTTTACTGTCGCAAATACCTTGTTATAATAAATATGATTTTAGACAAGAAATCAAGAATAATTAACCAATTGAATAAGTTAAAAAAAATTGTATTTCATTATTCTCTAATGGCTTTTAGCTTATAAACTTTTTAATGTCTTTGAATTATGTAAATATTTGGTAATATAAAAATGTCACGTTTATTTTAGATTCTTAACAGCTCTGTAAAAAAACTTAAAATCAGAAAATAACATATCCTAATTTCATGCTAAAAATATGATAATCCTAGTGGCGGCTTTTGACCTAGTAAAGTGGGGGTTCACACACTGGGGGTTTTGGGGTGTTCGGAGTACCCCACAAGTAAAAGCGCACAAGTAAAATGTTGTAAAAACTATACGCTTAAACATGTATTTTAAAATATTTTACAACATATATTTACGTAGTTAAAATCCATACTTAACCAAACAACAGATTTTAAAAGGAGTCGGCGTGGAGCACACGGCAAGTGTGCACCGCTGGCTTCTACTACAAGACGGCCCCCACCGCCGCCTTCCCACACAGGCCAGCTGATTAGGCCTTGCATATACGCTATGGAGCACAACCGGGACTGTGCGACAGTACTGCGGGATTAGCGGAAGCTAGCTGAAGGCGCCTCTTTGAGTTTTCTTACGTTTCAGAGTTTAAAATCACTTTTTTCGTAATTTCAATGTGTAAATAATTTAACCTAAACTTTAAATGCGGTTCAGTTTCTTTTTCAAATCTCACAGGGGGTTCACGTGCTCTTATGGAGTAGCCACCACTGGATAATCCATGCCCTTAGTATTTATGGGAAAGGAACTGTTCTTAATATTAGGGGATATCCCTGCACACTTCGCATGCCAACCGCGTCACTCGTTACGCTCGTAAGGGAAGCTCAACCTATGACCTCGCTTGGGAACTCGGCCTACGGCCTCGTGGAGGATTTTGGTGTATGGCCTCGCCAAGGCACTCTGTTGCAGCCCGAGTTGTTGAACTCCGCCTGTGTCACCATGATTTTCGGTTTTGTGAGCGTTTGAAACACCTTTTGCCCATAAAAACAGTATTTTGCAAAATATGATGAATAGAGAACCTTTAATTTTATACCCAAATTGAGTAAGTTGCTTTAACATTACTCTCTTTTTACGGTAGAGTCCATAAACGTTGTCTATTCCAAAATATAATGGTATATTAAGGTTTAGGAAATAAATACCTGTAGTTTAAAACAAAACACTTCATCGTTTTATTTTAGCATTACTGTACTTTTTCGTAGGCATCTTTTTTTTTGTTTTCGGAGGCGTTTTTTAGGCAGAGACCCCATTTTATTTGCCCTTTTACAAATCTGATGGAATATTTGCATTCATGAGACAAATGCCTTATTTGATACCCAAATTTAGTAGATAAAATAAGATTTGTCAAACTTGAATTTAAAAAAGATTTTTGTTTAGTGGTTCCTGATACGTAACATTTTTTTAGTTTTAAGGTGAAACTCAAATATAAGGAGTAGTTTTGTTTTGTATACGCACATTAAAAGTTTTTGAAACTTGTACTCAACTACTTTTCGCACTGGTTAAAAAAAACTATATTTTTATTTTCCTATAAGAAACACTTTGGAGCCAAAAAAGGCAACCATCTTGTTTATGAGTGAAAAATTCAACTTTAATGAATTTTCCTGGAGGTTCAGATCGAGAGCTTCAATTCAAGTATATGCTTACTAAAAACACACAGTAAACATTTGTTCTCTACTAGATCCAGATTAGAGATAGAGTAGATCGAGTTTAATAGTATATAGATATAAACGTTATAAATAATTAGTTCTTTTCTCAATTTGAGAACACACTTTTGATCCATTAATATTTGTTAATTACCTAAGGCATCATTTGTGCTTTGTACTTTATATAGGCCAAGGCTAATACCCTTACTATAATACGTGAAGCCGTTTTTGTCAACGCAACTCCTCCCTTATTCCTTGACCAATTTAAACGGTTAGTGTGTCAACAAATTTGTCTCTGTTCGAAGTTGTGTAACAAGGTCTTAATTTTTCAAAATTTTTATCCCGAAGGATATAGGAAGCTTTCAAAGTTCGTTTCATTTAAATCTCCCTCCATAAGAATAACATGGAGATAGATTTAAATGAAAAGAAAAGTAACAGCTGTTAAAACGTAAATAGTGATTTCCAAAAGGTTTTAACAGCTGTTTGAATGTAAAAGTGTTGTTTGTATTATTAAGGAGGCTAGATGTTTCATAATGTCAAACCAGAGAGGGTTGTAAGCATGGTTTTATTTACATTCGATTGTAGCGCTTCACTCTTCTGGAACTGAATGTTTCAATGGTAATATAATGCAGTTATTTTACTTATTTAATTAATCTTCAGCTGCTTAACAAAAGCAAATGAATTGAACACGTTTGAAATAGGCTAAGTTACCATTGGGCATTGGGTATTAAACAGGTAGTAACGCAAGTAATGTGAGTAAGATACTGTAAATAAATTGAATATTGTGATTTTACGTGTTAACGTTTACCTACTAATATTTGTAGATAAAAGAGACAGTCCGAGGCGAAGGCCGAGGTGTCACGATCGTAGCGAGTGAAACTTACCACCATCCGGGATTACCGAGGCCGAAGGCCGAGGTGTCTCGAGCAGCGAGCACAGAATAAAAATAGAGGGGCTACGTATATCTACCTAGCAATACCGGCAGTAAAGCCAAATCCACTATGAAACGGTGGGCCAGACACAAAATATGCCGCTAAAATGGTAGAACATTTTAAAGCGCGCTAATCAATCAAACTGCGATTAGACACACTTAGAATTGACCTAAAATTACCAAATTCGACAGATAGAATGTGCTTTAGTGCTTATCACTGACGGTAGTGTTAAATATTAAAAATGTTATTTTTAATAACAGATTATATTTGAACAAATCTTTTAAATAATTATTTGTGACATGAAAAAGTTAGTCTGCGAGGAAAATTTAAATTTTTTGGTTAGTAAGGTTTTGTCAGTGGCAAAGTTTTAGCAAATAGTTGTCACGTAACATATATTTTTTGAATATATATATATATATATATATATATATATATATATATATATAATCATGTATTATATACATGATTAATGGATAAGACAATAACTTTGGTTAAAAGAGGAGAGAGAAATCGACTTGGAGCGGCGGCCGGGACACGGAAGGCTACCACTGCTATTAAGATTTATCTTATTCTCCTGTTTTAATGGCACGTTTGTTAAGTTTTATATTTATATATCTAGTAAACATTACATATTATTTATTGATATACTTAAAATACTGTGGTCTTATGTCCCCGTAATAAATGTTATAAACAATTATTTTTCCCGTTTATAAGGCAAAGTACCACTTTACTTTTAGGATAAGGGTGTTTCAGAAAATTTCAAAATAAAATTTATTTGCTAATAGTTTTAATAATTTAGAACCAGATAATAGGACTTATTTAGGCTTGTTTTTTTTTCACGTATATTTTATGTTTATAATCAACCCTATACGGTTAAAATGGGGTAAAGGAAAACAACATATTGTTCTTGCTTACAGTATAATTTTAATTAATTTGCTTATCATAACATTGCAGTGACATAAATTAAGTAACTTAAACAATAAAATATATGTATTCTAAAAAAGTTACATGTGAAAAACTGTTTTACGTAAACATGATAGGTAGTAAAAACAATATTTTATGTTTACCTGTAAAATGAAACTGGAAAGATATGAAATAGCAGTCTCAGAGGGCATAGGTTTTAATAATAATGTCCTAAATATTTGTATAACTATACTTATAGACTTGTACAATAGATATAAAATCGATAATTGTTTATCTAATTAGAGCCGATTTAGTGTATTTTATTACTTGGTTAAGTTTTTATAAATAATTAGGTTTCTGTGTTTCTTGTTAACAATAAGTTTAAATTTTTTGTTTTTTTTTACCTTATTTTTGTACCATAAATTGCCTACATTCACATTAAATTCCCCACAAAATGTATATGTCACATTTTTATTAATTGTGTGTTTAACACATGAACAATCAAATATTCATTATGTTATAAATTTTGGATACTGAAAATGTGTACTCTAGTAATGCTTGTACCAAGTTGGGATATAAGTTTTTGTAATTTTTGGAAAAAATGTATAATATTTAAAAACTGTTATATTTTAATGTAGTCAACTCTTTTCTTGACTATTAAAAACTATTATAACTATGTAATATACTTTATGGATTTCAAAATTTAAATTTTTTGAACATTTGTGATAGCCAATTTACTCATAATAAAAATTATTGTAACGTACAAGTATTGTAATTATATAAATAATACATTATCTGTGAAAGATAACTTAGTCAATTTATTCCTTTGTTATTAGAACCAAACTCAACACAGCTTTGCGGCATTTTGTACACTGAAGACAGTCATAAAAGCAATGACAGGTGTCTCTCTCTTAAGCGGACTGTGGGCAGGCAGAATCACCGGGGAAATAAAGACGCAGTGCAGTTAAGGAGCGCTCAGACGTTCGGGACTAGGGTGACTCACTGTCGGCCGCCATCATTTGGTGGTAAACGCCGCAGATCGCCTTGCTTCACTCTCCATGCCAGGTGGCCTCTATATTTATATTCTGTGCTCGCTGGTCTCGAGTACAGTGAGTGACGGACGGGGTTGGCACGCGAAGTCTCCCAAACAATGGATCACATACTAAGCACTTTTCCACACTATCACATCTTTTTTCATTTACAATAATTAGGAGTCCACATAAATTATTCATTCAAACTCAAAATAAAATAAGCCCAAATGAGGGAAAATATCTGTCCTCTTGTCTGTTTTTATGTCACATTTTACAAATTATACGTATGTTAAAATTTATGTAAGAAGGTTAACTGTGAACAAGGTTTCTACTCAGTTAAAAGATTCAGTAGCATTTACACTTAAACGGTGAGTGTATGAATAAATATTATATCTTTGCTTAAAGAAAATGTTCCACACATAAAATTATCATACTTTCTGTCCTTCAAGCCAACCTGTACAGTGATATTGACCCACCCGCTCACCTCATCACGTATAATAGTATTGACCCACCCGCCCACCCCTACACATACAGTGGTATTTACCCACCCTCCCGCCCATTAACATACAGTGATATTGATCCACTCACCCGCCCATACACGTACAGTGGCATTGACCCACCCGTCCGCCCATACACGTACAGTGACATTGATTTAAAAAAAAAACACACAAATTTAAAAATAAGCCCAAACCATTAACCTCTAATTTTGACTTTGTAAATGCTTTAAAACAGGGGTCTCAACCTTTTAGCACTGGCGCCCCCCTTTGAACACTGAAGATAGCTCACGCCTCCCCTCCAGTCAATAATTGGTTGGTTCAAGTTAGAACAGTGAAATTATGAAACTGACGATGCTAACTCTACGTTAGAAAAAGCTGGGATGCAAAATAAAAATCCAGATATATTTAAATAAAAAAGTGTATTTGATGGTTTTGAAAGTTTTTGTTTTTTAACAAAATATATATATTTTAATTTTTTTCTTTGTACCCTCACGCCTCCCCTGAAATTCTCTCACGCCCCCCCAGGGGGGCGCGCCCCCCAGGTTGAGAATCACTGCGAGTTTAAAAGTTTGATTGCAATAAAGGTTTACTATTATTAGTGCTTCATATCCAAGCTGTGAATGCCACCTAACACTTATAAAAGGGTAATTTACAGTGTATGCATTTTAGTTTTACTTACTAAGAAATTACGTTCCAAATTTACTGGAGTGCCTTAAAGAGAGAAAGATCATATGTTATAACCAGAGTTCAGTGGCTGTATATTGTGCAAAGACAAAATTTTGGCCGCTGCGTTTTTATTACTGTGCTTAGTAGTTTGTGATGGTTCTTTTTGTTTGTTTGTTTTTGTTACTTACAATGAGTGAAAAAACACAAAGGGTAGACATTTTATTTGCAAGCAAAAACTATAGTTGATTCCGAAATTGATTGAGAAATAGACAATATGGGGTGTATAACAGATAAAAAGTGCTAGAAAGAGTATCTGAAACGTGTAATGTACCGTTAGCAACCATGCACTGTGAAATAGAGTAACAGTGAAAGGAATAAATAGCGAATCTCAATGACGAATCTGAGACGGACTGTAAAATAATTGACAGTAACCAGGCTGAGTGTATTGCGTCAGATTTGGTGCAAGGCCTAGTTGCCAGTAAATATAGAGGTTGATTTAAATTAATGTAATTTATTTGATCATTTTAACCCTTAAGTTTGAAGCATTTTGGCCAAGTTCATACTAGTTTTTCTTTTTAGAATGTTACGTAAAAACTTACAGAAACTGTTTATTTTTACTTTTAACTGTAAATAAAATGTTACCATATTGTGGAACAGTGCATTTTGAACAGGAGTTGCACAGATGCAGCAGTCGAGGCCGATTAAAGAAAATTCTTCTCTTTAACGGTTATTATACTCTCTGGATCTAGGTGAGTTGGAAACATGAGTAGAACTTATTAAACCTTGCTAGCTCGTTGAACTGTACATTAATTGTTATTATTTAGAGTGACTTATGGCCGTGCTGATGTGGTGGAAACTATTAGATTAAGATTTTAAAATATACTTTTCACTCAAGTGATCCGTTTGTTTGACCTTATTTTGGAGTATGTAATCAGGTTTACAAGCATTGCAATAAGTTCTCAACCAATATTTTCGATGACGATTATGATTGGTTTTTAAAGATGTAGAAAGAAAGCAACATATGATTATATACTCTATTATGACTAAAGTCACACTCAGTTAGTTTATGCCCATTTATTCTATGCCTGATTTGTTTGAACTCTCCTCAAGACTAATTAGATACAGATCCACCGCTTTGATTGCGACCTTGTTAAAGAACCTTTGTGAGAGAGACACAGCTAGTCATTGTAGTGAGACAGAAAATAAGTCTTCTCCCACCACTGAACCAACGCGCCACTGTGCCACTTCAACATTTCGTTGTCATGGATACGCTGTGGGAAGCTCCGCTTCTATGTCATCGTGCTAGGTGACTAATGGCGGGCAAGGCGCGTGGTGGGAACTGGAATCTAGTACAGCTGGAACATGGCATAGGAGGAAAAGGCGCTGTGATAGGAGAATGGAATCAGCTGATATAGGGTGGTATGTTGTCATTACCGAGTTATATTTAGGTTAAATTACAATTTGAATTGCAATATTATTGTGTTTTAATAATATATATTCAATATATTTCAATAATATATATTTTATTTGAAATACTTATAATGTGATCGATATGTTCAGTGACCTAAATTCAAACTGAAATAATATTCATCACTACTTTCATTAATGTTTATTTACATAATACTTTGTATGCAATTTTAAAAAGTGTGCTTTGCTAACTGTATAAGCCGTCATAGATCGAGCAAGAACTTAATATCCAATTTTAATACAGTATAACAATTTATAATAATTTAAAAAATGGCAAAATACTATATTATGTCGACTTTTATAATTCAATCCGTGTTCTCTACTATCTTTAACATAACCTACAAACAAAGGGAGCGAAGGAGATGAAGTGCCACAATCCACGGTAACTATGTTCTATTTACCGTGCCACAATCGACCACAATTTAAGAGGAGCACGAGGGTTATATAGTTTCCATGTTAATTCGGTATCCTTTGTGAATAGTTTTATCAAAAACTACCAGAGATATTTAGGCCAAATTTTTACCGTGTGCTCTTTACATATTGGAGTACATTTTAACACAGGGGTTTTAAAAAAAACATAAAAATAAATGTTTTACTTCAATAAAAATTTTGATTTTCTTTTCATATATTTATAAAATTATCTTTTATTTCATAAATTTAAAACCAATAGGAATATTAACATTCCCCCATATTAAAGTGTGCAATAATATGTTGAAAATAAGTGGTAAAAATTTGGTTCAATTATATGCAGTAGTTCTTGAGACACCCTTGCACCAAGTTATAAAAACACAGTTTTCGGAATATAAGGATGAAATATTAAGAGGTACAAAAATTAAAGAAGGACTTTTATTCACATTACTTAACAATTTTTAAACAAGCTTGGATCATCCGGGTATTCTTCAGTGTCTTCCAGTCTTCTCTTGACCTGCTTTTTTCTGTCTTGCTTGATTTCTCATTTCGGACGAGTTCTGTTTGGATGCTTTTATGTGAATTTCATCCATTTTCGTCTTGCTGAAGATTGTGTCTTTCCCAATGTCCGCATAATTAACTTAGAACCACACACTTTGTTACTTTTCTATTGTTGAAAGATGACACAACATCTTACACTCAAAAATGTAAAAATTTTAGTCCAACAAACCGAGTTTTAGACATCATTGACCAAATAACAGCATTACCACTTTCATTAGGGTTTTGGGTTTGGGACATTTTCTAGTAGTTCCTTGTCTGAAAGACTTCTAAAAATAGGCTTGATGAATTTCATAATGCAAACTGAAACACTATTCTTATGAGAGTAAGTTTTATTTTGTATAGTAGCCTTTTGGTAGCCACATCAACTCGTTTCTGCCTTAGGGCATAATTTATGGTCTAATTTATTAAAATAGTAGCCCTAACGTGAACTACTCGTAGTTTATACATTTATAAATGAATTGTAGCACACACAAAACTGATGTTTCTTGTTATTTTTCGCTGCACAACTATTTTCAAAAAATGTATGTGTACACTTAAAAGAGTTTTTTATGGTGTTATATGTATCATGTTTGATTGTTCCTATTTAATAATAAAAAGAAGAAAAAAAATTGGGTGTGCGTCGGACCACACGGTGGAAGTTATACTTCTTTGGCCATTCTCATACACCCACTCACGCACACAAACAGACAGGATATATAAATGAAATATAAGACATTTTTCAATATTATTCAATATATTTATCTTCAATATATTATACGTGACTTCATTATTATATTATACACCTATATTATCATTATCAGTAATTTCTTCGATTAAATTTCTTCGATTAACAATCGATTAATCGATAGTTCTTAAAAATTTGTTCTTACTTTTCAGCGTGACGCGGTTTCTCGACCAACATCCCATCCCAAAGTGTCTAACGGGCGCAAAGAAGTATAACTTCAAAAATCAAAATTTAAGTTTTTGCCCTTGTGCTCCCCTTAACAAGCTGATTGTGTCCGTTGTCCCCCCTCCCAACACTGTCTCTCACGTCAACTAGAGACGGAGTGGTGGAACACCTACATGCGCTAAATTTATCACGCATTTCGCTTTCAACCCGGTCCAATTATAGTGCAAATCAACTGGTTGGCGTAATTGGTAGTTATCTTTATAAAATAATAGTATAATTTTAACTCTTATTCTATTTCTAACCATTGCTTCAAAGCTGTTTCATGGCATCGTTTTGTGAAAGATAAACTGTGTATATTATTGGTCGTCTGTGGTCTTTGAAACACGTGTCACAATCTTAAATGACGTTAGTTTTATAACTGTCATTATCAGCTGATGTAGAATCAACATTGACAAAGTATTCTGCTTTCTGCTCCTTCCTCCACGCATCAACCTCTCAGCATAGACCTTCTATTATACCGAAGGTCTATGCTCACAGATTTCTTTTCTTTTGTTTACTAGTGTCGGTGTGAGGATGTTGAGGTTAGTCTAGCATCCGTTTAGCAAAATAGTTAATTTTATTAAAAGATGCCACTGAAAAGATAATAACTGTGCACAGTTTTTGATACGTTTTTATAATGTTCATTCTGAAATGGTGCGTTTTAAAAGGAAATCAAATAATAAGTGTATATCGTCAATCAAAAGGAAGGTGTACAACTTTTATAATGAGTGATACAAGAATCTTAAAAATCACCTTTGCTTTGGTATTTATTTTAGGAATAACGAGCTCAATATTTTTAAACATATTTTTAGATTATTTTAAGAACACACAAGATACAGTTTCCAGTACAAAAATTCGTGTTTTTACACCTTATCCATTTGATCACAGTATTGAAGTACCACCAGTCGATGAGCAGGAATATTCCAAAGAAAAACTTGAACTTACAATTAGAAAAGCAGATGTTGAGCCATCGGGTAAGATTCCTTGTATTTATTGTACTAGGGTAAGAAGTAAGGTAAAAATCCTATATATGCTCCCTAACTGTAAGTTTTCACAGCATTATTTAGTTAAGGGGTACGTAAACCTAACTTAACCTGTGCTGCTCAAGTTGATCACATATGCTATGCTAGCCTATCACAGATGCTACCCAAGCTGATCATAGGTGCTACCAAAGTTCATCACGTTTAATACCATACTTATCTCTTCATTATTTAACATTGTTGTGGAAAAATAGTTGGGGGCTATATAAGGAAATTTGACAGAAGTAACATTTTTACTCTGGTTTAATATAAGAGTAAAAATATTGACACAATAACCAAGGTATTTTGTTACCTCTTTGGTTATTTATCTATGTTATTTAAAAAAAGTGATCAATATAGGTTATCGTAATAATTTTTAAAAGTATAACTATTGATGGTTTACCGTATTTGCTACATTTATGAATTCTGGTATATCAGAAGTTTGTCTACAAAAGGTTAAGGAGTATTTTTAAATAAAGTAATGGAAGTCCTTTATTTTAAAATATAGGACTACACAGCATAGTTAAATATTTGTTTTAAAGTAGCCCTTTTCCTCATTGAAAAAGTAAATTAAACTATGAAATGTAATACTATTTAGAGCAAATGGTTTTATTAGATTACTAAAGCATGTAAGTTACTACACCGTATTAGGTAAAGAAACATGTACATACTGTATAGCTTTCAGACACAGTCCAACCTGGTTTACGATAATGTATATAGTTTGAATACTTGAACGTGGAAGATTCAAGAAATTTAGTGTCATAAAACATAACTGTGTATGGACAAAAGTCAAGGTTTTTACACTAAATTTAAAAAAACTGTACAAAAATAAAAAACTTATACAAGTACAATGTACAAAAAAATTAAAATAGACATAAAATACAATTCAATATACAAAATGGCTAGAACAAATAAAGATAAATTAATGTAAGACTACATCATAGTAATAATGTTGTTAATATATAATCTAGGTCCTAATTCTAAAACTAGTTATGGCTTTCCCAATTTACAGTTAAAAAGATTTATTATATAGACATTCATCCAGCAATCATCCTTGATTTTTTTATTTAAATTTAGAGTGCGGCAGTGATTTAATTCTATCTGGCAATGAATTATACAGTTTAGTAGAAATATATAAACAGTTTTTCTGTGAGCTATTATAGTTAAACTGTTGTTTAAACTCTTAAACAATCTTTATGTTTTGTATTATAAGCATGAAAATCAGCATAGATATTAAAGAAATCTAAATTTCCATGAACAAAACTTAGCAATTGGAACACATATAGAGTAAAACGTTAGTATTCAAAGTTGTACAAACCAAGGTTTACAAGATGTTAATGCAGATAAATTGCATATTAAACTAATAGCCCTTTTTTGGAGTATAAAAAGTTTCATACAATTACCACTAGATCCGCAAAGAACAATTCCATATGTCGGCACTGGTGGCGCAGTGCTGTAACCCAGCTACACGGGGACAAAGTGTTTGGGAGATTGTAGGCGATAGGTTGGATGCTCGGTCCTCTTAATACTGACATGGCGTCCGCTTGATGGTTGCTATCGGCGTGGACACTACTACAGAAGTCTGGGATGTCCATGTTGGGTGGTAATCATTGTGCGGATGTTGTGTGGGGGAGATAACTGAGTATCAGGCTTGTCAATTAGCTGAAAATCAGACCAGCACTACGTGGTTTCGATTCCACGTAAAGCTGTAGGTCCCTTAGTTGCCCTGGCTGTTGGGCTATTAATAAATTGCCCTTTCTGAGGAATAGTTGAACTCAGATAGTAACCAGACTACACTCATCCACACTCATCCTACACTCATATAACCATTCATATTCGCCTTAAAATACCTACAACGTTGTGTCGGCGTCTCATATGTAACAATGTAAGAAATAAAAGAAAGAATGTAAGAATACTTTGAATGTATTCTGAAGTCTTCATGTACGAAGAAAGAAAGAACATACAGGCATTTATTAAAAGATAAGTAACATATCAGTTTTTGTTTAGAAATGTTTCAGAAATGATTTATAAGGTCTAATTAACTTAAGTGTCACAAAATTATCACATTCTGACAAAGTTTTGTGATTTGGATATGGGATGATGGTCAGTGGTTATATTAATCAAACCTTCCTTAATAATGCTATATAGATAAACATTATTATTAAGTTAAGAGAATAAGGCTTTACATTCTGTGTTGAAGATGGAGCTGTATTGGTTTTCTGTGTATAATTGTTAAAAATAAGACAATTTAAACCAATAAAAACTTTATTAGTGAGGCCTTTCGATAGCAAGGCTATCATCGTCAGACACATCACAAATAAATATAAAAAAATATATACTTTTTGTATATTTATTTGTGATGTGTCTGACGATGATATCCTTGCTATCGAAAGGCCTCACTAATAAAGTTTTTATTGGTTTAAATTGTCTTATTTTTAACAATTATAAGGCTTTACATGTTTTCATAAACATTAATGGGTTCAGTCAAAACGTTATTGCCTGTTTTTTCCAAGGAAGATTCAGATTTAAGAGTATTTATATTGTGGCGTCAGTTTTGATATTGAAAGTGTCCATATCTTGAACTATACATATTCAGTTCAACTATTATTTTAACAATAAGTCTTTGTGCGGTGATTTTTGTTGGTATCTTATACCAACCCCTATAGTGCTACCCAATATTAAAAGCCTGTCTTAAAAACCAAAGGCTAACAGTTTTCTGTATTGGCTATGCCGTTTTATTATAATACATCCGCCAATGCTATTGACAAGTGTCTCAGACAGTGCTTACTATCAGTACTTACCACATCAGAATGTCAAAAGTGAGTTTACAAACTAATTGGCATTTCCATGATTTGCATGTTTAATCTTGTAATTCATATTGAATAATTTTACACCTCAACTTAATCTAATAGTCTAAAGCTAAATGTAGGGTATCTGATTGTAATAATCAAAATAAATTCATCTGTTAAAAGTATCGGAAAACTAAAACAAGATTGTTTCTGATTTTTTTTAGTTTGAAATGGTTCTGTACACACTTTATGGCAACCTCATTTCAAAATAGCTGATTTTAATGACATTTTCAAATGAAATCGCTAACTTACCAAAAGCAATTTTGCAGTTTTTTCTTCCAACAGGTCAGCAGACTTGTGTTGGAGAGGTCCAGGCTTTGATTTTAACACATATCTGGACACCTTGTTAAAAGTTGCTTACCAAAATCAAATACAGGTCTACAGTATTGCCTGCTTGCTATCCATTCCTTAGTAACAAATAAAACTTTTGTTTTTCATGTTAATTAATATAGTTTTTCCAGCCTTAGCAGGGCATTTCTAAACATTTTACAAATGAAATGTTTAACATCTTATGGATTAGTATACATACATAAAATCTTTCTAGTTTTAAAGATGTTTATATAGTTATTATATAAAATTAAGTAATAACATATATAGTATAATTGATAAATATAACAAATATAATTTTATAAAGCAAGTAAATGCTGATATTAACCATTTTCAATTTTATAAATATAAATTGTTCTAATTTATTTTTTATATATAACTATTGATTATTAAATATAAATGTAATCCTACATATAACTGTAGATCTTTTGTCAAAAGCCTCGCAAAGTTAAATATTATTTGATTGTAAGTTTATATAATATTATAATATAATTAACAAATTATGCACTTATGGTAGGGTGAATGCACTAGTGAATGATCGTTTAAGTTTGAGTTTCCATTTGAATCTTACAAGGGAAAACAGGCTACTGTATTACGTTAGCCTACAGTGTAGGGAATAGTTTAAACGTCTTGCCCGTATTCTCCTGTACTTCCTAAAGATAAAACAGTGTATTATACTATACTAAGTTTTTAAACTATTGTCCTGTTAAATCATAAATTTCCAGGAAGTTTTTTTTAATTATAATTTTTCCTATGAACTTTAAACAGTATCTGAGTTTCATTTTTGCATATTTCTATTGCATATTACCTATTGATCAATAGGTTTTGGTGCTATCTTGTTTTAAAATTATAAATTCCCAGGAATTTATGAATTTTGGGAATATTGCCGGCAATATTCCCTGGGAATATTTCCATTAGTCAAAATCCCCGGGAATTTTACATTACTAACCAAATCTAAAAATATTTTTAGAAATTTCTATAATTCAAATTAGAATTTGTCTAAAAATTCTCTTTTAGCAGGTATATTGGTCAGTTTCACATCAAAAGGCCTCTTAGGCTAATAAATCTCAAACTTGAAGTAGTGGAGATTGATTTCACTATTATGTTATCGTTTCTAAGTAAAATCTGTTTCAAGGCATTCTGTTTAGTTTATTTTAATTAGTAGATAGTATAATTCAATAATATATACAGGGTATCCCTGAACTCTCTGAGGATCTTTTTAAGTATTGATTGTGGGTCAAAAACAAGACATAATATCATATTTAAAACTTCCAAATCACCTCCGGTACGTGTTCAGCCGCTATTTAGTATTTTTTAGAGATTATTTTTTTTATTTCTAAAACTATTTAACCTATAGAGATAAAATTTAGTATACAAATTAATAAAACCATTTTCTAACGAAATAAAAAATCAAAAACCTTTCTTAATTATTTCTAAAAAAATCAAAATGGCAGCACTTTGAAATTTTTAATCCTTAATAACTTTTAGAAGGTTAGGAATACAAAAAAAATCCCAATAATACCTCTTTTTGCAAATTTTATTTACAATCCAAGAATGTAATGTTGTATGAAATCGGATTACAAACAACTGAGATTTTGAGTTTTTTTGTATTTAAGCATTTACGTGTGAATGTGTACAATAATGGTTACGTTCCGCACCAGTCAACCACAACAATACATCAGTAATCTATTCTGATTAATTTTATCCAAAACATTACAATAAAGTGATTTGTGACGGTTATCGTAATTAAAATGCCCTTAGCAGGCAACCGGAAAGAAGCTGCAAATAATTTTCATTGTTGTTAAATTAAAAATTAATTGTAACATTAAGTGTTGCCTTAAAAACTAGAATTGTTGTAAATTCTAGGTTTGTAGAATTGTTGAAGGTACTGGAATTATTAAAGAAAAAAATTAATTGTCTACTGTGTGCAAGTGACTTTCTAACCGTGTTTTCCTTTCAATCAAATAAGAGAACAAAATTTTGAGCATTGTTTGTAATGTGAAAGTAAATTTAATTAAAGTTTCAATTTATAAGCTAATGTTTTTAATTTTACTTGTTTTATATCTACAACTTGCTTTGCATCACAAATAAATTTTACAAAATTTCAAGTTTTTAGGTCACTACTTCAGGTTAAAATTAATTTTAATTTAATAACAACAAAAATCATTCGTAACTTCCTTATGGTTGCCTGCTAAGGGCATTTTCATTACAATAATGTCGCAAATCACTTTATTGTAGTGTTTTGTATAAAATTAATCAGATCGCTGATGTATTGTTGTGGTTGGCTCGCGTCGCACGTAAATTAAATGGTTAAATACAAAAATACTCAAATCTCACTTGTTTGTTGTCCAATTTTATACAACTTACATTTTTGGATTTCAAATAAAATTTGCAAAAAAAGGTATTCTAGTGATTTTTTTGTAATCCTAACCTTTCAAAAGTTATTAAGGATCAAAAGTTTCAAAGTGCCGCCATTTTGAAAATAATCAAAAAAGGTTTTTGATTTTTTTTATTTCTGTAAGAAAATGGTTTTATTAATCTGTATACCAAATTTGAACTCAATAGGTAAATACTTTAAAAAATAATTTGTAAAAAATACAAAATGGAGGCTGTACGGGTACTGGAGGTGATTTTGAGTTTTTAAATATGATATTATGTCTTGTTTTTGACCTGCAATCAATACCTAAAACGATCCTCAGAGAGTTCAGGGACAGCCTGTATATCAGTAATCACTAATTATTTTTTTAATTTCAGCTTCTAATGCAGAGGCTATAAGTTGTCTTCAGGTGGCTTTGGAGTTAAAGAGTCTCGGTAAGAAAGATAAGGCAATGAAGCTCCTTGAACATGCTATAGCTTTGGCACCAAAACATCCTGACATACTGAATCACTATGGAGAGCTTGTAGAGGAATTAAAAAAGGACATTATTAAAGCAGACCAATTGTATTTTCGGGTAAATGTTAACTCTGTCCTTTTTTTTTAAGATGAGTTTGGATTTAGTGATAAACAACTTTTTTCTATAATAATTATTAAATTGGATATAACTTATACCTACTATATATTTTGAGGGGATCAAATGAATGTCATTGTAACAATTACTATTGTAAAGACTGCAAAAAAAATCTTCATACCCATCTAGTAAGAAATGTACTGGTTAGGTGGAGCCTTTTCATCTTTCCCTCTTGTGTGATTTATGTCATTTTGGGAATAATAGAAATAACGAAGAATTAATTTTATAAACAGAAACTAAAAGGGAAGGAAATTTGTATAAAATATTTTTTTTAAATAGAAGAAACAGCTGTTCTATTTGGCATTGCTTGTTTTCCACAGTTTATACTATGTTTTCACTAAATAAAGAGGATTTGAATATAGTATCTTATTACCCAAAACAAGTCACAACCAGACGAATTTTTTTTTTTTGGCTCAAGATTTTTAATTTTTAAATTTTTGTTGGGGTTTTCAACCACGAGAAATCGATTGGTACTGGTTTCAATCCTGGGAAAATTTTGATTTCTGCCCCAGAGGCTCCTAGACTTCCTGTGTATCACAACGAGGCTGCGCAGTACACTGTGACTTCACATGTGAGAAATCATTCCATGCGATCTGTTTATTCCATTAAATACTAGTAACTAAATCTACCAATTGCATAGAAGCATTCAGCTAAATAGTAAGCAATTTATCTATCACTTTTCAGCTGGAATTGTAATTACAGGTATTAGAACAGTATTTTTATGTTCATTTTCACCATTTAGTGTATATGATGTCATGGGAGATGCACGTGATACCTACCGTCTTCTTTTGTAGATACAGTAATTTTTGTGTGTGTTGCTATAGTTACTTAGCAGTATAAAGTTATTTATTATTATAAAATCAGTGTTGTTTGCCCGAATTAACGTCCCGTGTTATCAACTTTTAGCAGATATAACAATATGGAACCATTATTACTGAAAATTAAACTCAGCGAAGCTCGGTCTCCCAGTACTATAATAAATGTTACCAATAGTTTTTTAATTAGCATAATACGTGTTGGTACATATACAGTACAAGTAAACGTCACACAACACAAATTTATTACAATATAAGCACAAAATGCACAAATATACTACAATATAAGCACAAAATGCACAAATATTATGGTGATCGATTTCGGTGAACCATAATCGATTTCGGGTGGGTCTGAGGAAGGTGAGCGTGGTTCACCGAAATCGATCACCATAATATTTGTGCATTTTGTGCTTATATTGTAGTATATTTGTGCATTTTGTGCTTATATTGTAATAAATTTGTGTTGTGTGACGTTTACTTGTACTGTAAATGTTACCATTGAAAAACGGGATCTTTTCCGTTATACGTATACCACTATTTAATGTCGAATTATATGCTTTTTCATTATAAGTATTATATTTATGTAAGTTAGTTACCTTATTATGTTGATGAAGGTGGCCAATACTCGGCCTTTTCCGTTATGTGTCAGCAATCCCAATACATCGAGGCCGCCCATATACATCGCGCCGCGGCAGTTATGGTTAGGTTAGGTTATTATATTGTAGAATGAACCTGTAATTTGTAAAAACATTCTACAATAGGCTATGCTAACCTAACCTAACCATAACTGCCGCGGCGCGATGTATATGGAAATATTTTGGGATTGCTGACACATAACGGGAAAGATTTAAATAGTGGTATACGTATAACGGAAAAGATCCGAAAAACGTTTAAATGATAATAGCTATTTTGCTAAAACTACAGTTCAAAATAATAAGTGAACTCTTAGACGTCCTGTTGTCGATATAGTGCAACTTGTTGGCATCATCTTATGCCACCATTGAAATAACGACTTTGGTCCACAGCGCAACATTGACAAAGTAATATATTGAGGTTGATGCTCAGTTAATCACACTCAATTTTATCCTCCCCAAAAATAAACTTTCTAAACTCAATTCTAAGCTGTCTTTAGGAAGTTGATAAAAGTAAAGTCAGTAGATTCCAAGAGAACATCTAGACTATTACAGAATGATTTAGAGATGGTGAAAGTATCCTTTACTTGCATTACTTATGTAATTTTATTCTATGCTTTTCAACTGAAGTAATTTAACTATTTAAAAATATTTGTAATCATTAATCGAACTCAAGTTATTTATTTACTTATTCATTCATTCACCAACGGACAGCCCATTACAAAGACATGAAGGACTGAAACTCCCAGTTTTACATCCTTTGGGATTAAAACATATCCACCACCACTGGTCATTTAAATTTGAGATTTAAGTGTAATCAAGAATGAATTTGTAATACTTGCAGTATTGTTTATTTTTGTTACTAAGGTATGTATTTCTATTGTTAAAAAAATGTAATTATGTGTTATATAATAACTCTAAATATGAAACATTCAGTCTAGTTTTAGACAGGCTACAAGCAATCTTCTTATGATTTTCAATTGTTGGCCAGGCCTTAATGGAATCCCCGGATCATCGAGCTGCTCGAGCTAATTGGCAGAGAGTAAAGCAAGCTGTGGAGGAAATAGACAGTGCTTCATTGCATCGTATTGACCACAAACGGGACACAGTGGCCACCATACCAGACTCCAACCCTGCCTTACGGAGAGCCAAGAAGGAAGCTTACTTTCAGGTAATGACACAGCAACTCAGCACTTGTAAGATATACACACAGTTTAGCGAGTGTTAAAAAGGAAATAATGTGTCAAATAAAAGGTAACCTGTAAGCAAGTGAAACTGATGACACCTCTTGGTTGGGACTCCCACACTCATTACAGCTGTTTATCTGTGTTATTTCATGTCGAAACTAGTGGCGCAGTACGGTAACCGAGTTACTTGGAAACAAAGTGTTTTGGAGATTGTAGACGATTCAAGATGTTGTGGAGAAGTTCTATGCTCGACATCTTATTGACAGGCATTCGCTCAATGGTTGCTATTGGTGTGGTCATTATTAGAGAAGTATGGGCTGCACATGTTGGATGCTAGTCAGGGTCTGGATGTTGAATTAAGTATGGATTTACTAAAAATCAGACCAATACTACTGGTTCAGATTCCACCTAAATCTGTAGGTCCTTGGGCTATTTGTAACCTTGGGCTATTAGGATATTAATAAAAGGAACAGTCAACCTTAGTAACAATGACTGTACTCATTCATCTACACCCATCGCACTCATTCAACCCTACAAATTCCTCTAAATCTCTTTGATATGCATCTTGATGATGAATATTGAATAATTAGTGAGAAATCTAAAGGAACTTTTGAGAAGCAGTGCTGAGTATTTTTGCATACTTCCTCAAAGAATTATATGCGGAGGAATACTTCAATTGTATATACTTATTTTTAATTTCTTCAGGTGTATTACCCCTCTAGGTGAGGCAGCGTCTTTCAAACACGTCCTTTAATAATCGCTCATTATTCTGCAATCTGTTGGCCGATTGGGATGAAACCTTTTTTTGTTTGAACCAGCAGGTTTCACGCTTTTGTTTAGTGCCTGCCAATAGGCATAAATAAACATCTATAGATCAATATAAATTAGTCTAAATACGACAGCTGATACATGTATCAGATTTGTGAACTGTATATATTTGTTTTATTAGTGACAGTTTTTATTTTTGTATATAAGTGTTATGAATTTTATATATTGTTGTTCTGCACTGAATTTTCTATAAATTCGCTATCCTGGAATATTTTTTTGAGAATAATAGTATAGTTTTTGGATGGGGACAAGTTATAATTTTTTTAAATCTTTTTTTAGTTTTACCAAAGGGGCATTTTTTGGGAAAGTAAGTAAAAAATAAAGTTTAATGTTGTTTCATTTAAAAATACAGTCTTTTCTGATTAGTTTGATAACAATAAATTTCGGTTGAGACATAATTTTAAATATTTTTTACAGATTTATTAAAAATAGTCATCACCTAGATGGTTAATGTTATAAAAAACTATTTTTTGAGCTCTTCAGTCTCATTATACTTGTACATTAACAGAATGAAAAATATCATTTTTAAATATTTAACCCCTGAGAGTAATTATCAGGTAATTTCAATACAGACCTGCAGAATTTCACATTGCTATATGAGTCAATCATTAGTCTGTAATGGATCATTAATATCGCAATGAAAAGCAAAGAATGTCTTTGAGTACAGCCTGTTTTAATATAAACACAATTTTTTTATTGTGGATAAAGTAGTGAAACAAAAGTAGTCTTTTTTTATCTGCCATTAGTTAAGAGGCAGTAATTTTATTGATCTAGTCTAAAATGTAAGTTTTTCATAACATATTTAATGATTTTGAATTTGAGATTTATTGTCAATCAATATTATTTTATGTTCCCTAACCCATTAAAGAGATATAAACATAAAGATAGTGCACATTTTATGTTAAGCATTGTTTAAATAGAGAAAAGATACACAAAACTATCAGTGAAAATGGTTGAGAGCCAAAGTTTTCACTAAAGAGCTTTGTCTGTTATGAGAAGTTCTGATGGCAAAAACAAGAACTACAGGCATATATTACAAATTTGCAGTACAATACTTCTCTCTTAGAGAGCTCTACTGCTATGATCTATTTTTTTATTTATGTCCCAATGTGCTTCATATTTATTCTGGTAGTTAGCATGAAAAATAAGTTTAAAGTTTTCACTCTCTCAGTGTAGCCTCATAGGCTAGTTACATCTTGATCTGTGTCCAAACCGTGACAGTAATACAACTTTGGAATTTCCTCTTTGATTGGGATAAGACAATCAGTTCAATATATTTGGGTTTGGATACTTATCTGGACATATATTTGTGTGGGAAAAATTTACAGCATTTGTTACAGAAATTTAATTTTGAAACATGCGGTGTAAAAAGACATGAGGAATTAATTATTATTTATAGAATTCTTATTCCTTTTCACCTTTTGCTTTTGTGCTTCTTCAACCGAAATTAAAAACTGAAGGATGGTTGCTAAAAACCATAACCTATGTCTACCTGAAGAAAGTTGAACAGATAAAAAGTACCTCTGAGCCCTAGATAAATCTTTGACGAAGGGGTGATCCATAAGGACACAATCATGTCTGAAATGTAGTTGCACCGAAGAACTGGTGTCAGAGCACACCTCATTAGTCAATGATTTGCTCATTTAAACAAGCTTGTCTGAGTTATTTTCTCAATCTCAGAACACATTTTTTTCAACCAGGGGTTTAAGAAAAATGGTTTAATGTTTATAGGGAAATTTAAGGGCGTGAGTTCTGTGAATTCCTTGCTAGGCAAAATGTGCATATATTATTCCTCTCAGCACTTGTCTTGGAGACAACCACTGAAGATTTATTTTATGGACAAAAATGTTAAGATAAAAGATAGCAATTCACTCAAGACCAGTATCTCCTGTCCAGTGGTAAAGCTGCTGCCATCATCTACAATGTGTATTCTACCTTTTCAAAAATATAGTCTTTTGTGGCCCGAACTTGGGCAGCAAAAGATGCCCTGTTTAGTGCCTTTATCCCCAAAAGGATTTAGTGGTTTAACCATTTTGTACAACAAGGCATAATAACTTGTCCGATTTCCTGTTTATAAACCGTCCCAAGTCCCATGCTATTTGATGTTAGTAAGACCATCTCATTGACCAGATAGAAGAGAAAAACTAACTCTTGGCCAGATGAATAGCAGGGCTTTGAGCCTCAATAATAAAGGCATTTGTTTTGTAAAGCAAAATGTACTCTAACCAACGACATAGATGTGGCCATCGGCATCTACGTTGCAGAGCCACTGCTTACTACAAGGGAATTTGTTTTCTTCAATATATATTTTTGTTATTTCTATCTAGATGTTTCTTTACTACATTATAGTACAGTAAACTCTCAATTTAACGGACTATATGGAGTTGGCTCTAGTCCATTAGAGCTGATTGTCCTTTAAATCAGTGAATCCAACCAAAAGTGCCATTAGATTGCCACAAAACTAACTGTGATGCTGTAATATCATTGTTACCTTAACAATTCTTAAAATATACAAATACATATTGTATAAAAGTGATTAAACCATCACGATAAAAGTATGTAGGTCATACTTAATAATAATAACAGCAGTAGAATATTTGAAGTTGCCTCAAAAAAACTAGAATTTCATAAACTAAAATTTTTTATAATAATGCCTTCAATGCAAGGTATAACAATTTAGGTAATGTAATAAAACTGCAATCCTGTCCGTTAAATCCGAAGTCTGTTAAATTAAAATCTGTTAAATTAATGGTTTACTGTAGTTCTCCTTTCTAAAATAAGTTTAATTTCTGACCATGAAACAATTTTTATCTAATTTTCAGCTTGTTAACAGATTTCTGTTGAAATTCTCAAAGTAACTTAATAGCATTTGCAAACATTTCATTGAAATCAATTTAAACAAGATTATGAATATTGTCATTATTTTATGATTGCATTATTCATCCAGTCCTGAAAACTGTAAATTGATTGGACTATGAATATTTTTACAGCACATTTATCACACAGTGGGCATTGAAGGGAACACAATGACCCTCTCCCAGACAAGATCGATAGTGGAGACTCGAATGGCAGTGGGAGGCAAGAGTATTGCTGAACACAATGAGATCTTGGGGCTGGATGCTGCACTCAAGTACATTAACTCCACACTCATATACAAGTAAGTGAAGAGCAACAGTTATTTACCTATATTTATCACACAGTGGGCATTGAAGGGAACACAATGACCCTCTCCCAGACAAGATCGATAGTGGAGACTCGAATGGCAGTGGGAGGCAAGAGTATTGCTGAACACAATGAGATCTTGGGGCTGGATGCTGCACTCAAGTACATTAACTCCACACTCATATACAAGTAAGTGAAGAGCAACAGTTAATTACCTATATTTATCACACAGTGGGCATTGAAGGGAACACAATGACCCTCTCCCAGACCAGATCGATAGTGGAAACTCGAATGGCAGTGGGAGGCAAGAGTATTGCTGAACACAATGAGATCTTGGGGCTGGATGCTGCACTCAAGTACATTAACTCCACACTCATATACAAGTAAGTGAAGAGCAACAGTTAATTACCTATATTTATCACACAGTGGGCATTGAAGGGAACACAATGACCCTCTCCCAGACCAGATCGATAGTGGAGACTCGAATGGCAGTGGGGGGCAAGAGTATTGCTGAACACAATGAGATCTTGGGGCTGGATGCTGCACTCAAGTACATTAACTCCACACTCATATACAAGTAAGTGAAGAGCAACAGTTAATTACCTATATTTATCACACAGTGGGCATTGAAGGGAACACAATGACCCTCTCCCAGACCAGATCGATAGTGGAGACTCGAATGGCAGTGGGGGGCAAGAGTATTGCTGAACACAATGAGATCTTGGGGCTGGATGCTGCACTTAAGTACATTAACTCCACACTCATATACAAGTAAGTGAAGAGCAACAGTTAATTACCTATATTTATCACACAGTGGGCATTGAAGGGAACACAATGACCCTCTCCCAGACCAGATCGATAGTGGAGACTCGAATGGCAGTAGGGGGCAAGAGTATTGCTGAACACAATGAGATCTTGGGGCTGGATGCTGCACTCGAGTACATTAACTCCACACTCATATACAAGTAAGTGAAGAGCAACAGTTAATTACCTATATTTATCACACAGTGGGCATTGAAGGGAACACAATGACCCTCTCCCAGACCAGATCGATAGTGGAGACTCGAATGGCAGTGGGGGGCAAGAGTATTGCTGAACACAATGAGATCTTGGGGCTGGATGCTGCACTCGAGTACATTAACTCCACACTCATATACAAGTAAGTGAAGAGCAACAGTTAATTACCTATATTCTGGCAATAAAATGTAGCCTAGTGCTAAAAGTCTTTCCGGGGTACAGTTGACCTTAGTTAGTAATAATGACTACACTCGTTCATCTACACTCATTCGCCCCTCATATTTTGATGATCGGCAACTTGATAATGAATAATAGGCCTGATTATCAACCTGGGTCTAAAACAGTAAATTTTAGAGCCTCGATGGGTTTATTTAAAGTCATTTCATTCCCACATCAAGCGTGAGAGAGAAAGAATGGTGATTTTTATCTTGCCATGAATTCAGTTCATATAATTCTTCCATTAATGTAGTGTTTTGTGTTGGAATTTCACTATAATATTACTTTTATGCTATAAATAATTATTTGGAACCTTTTACTATTAGATTTTTATATTGGATGATAAGAGCATTTTATGCTCTTGAAAATACTAGTCTGCTCAGTCTATTTCTATTTCTGCAATACAATGGACATCTTTTGTATTATTTCAATGCACAGTTAAAACTTTCAACATAATTGTGACACAGTGCTGTAACCCAGCTACTTGGAGAAAAAGTATTTGGGAGATTGTAGGCGATAGGTTCCAGGCTCGGTCAAAGTCAAAATTTCTTTATTTACATATACTTAAAGTACAGCAATGGCGTCAATTCTTAATAACTAAAGTTTGTCTTGTTTTGTGCAATGTTTTAGATTACAAATCATTTAATAAATAAGTTAAAACCAATTTGTGAAGTTGTCAAGAGTTAAAATGAACAAAAATACCATCAAACAATTTTTTTAATATTTTTTAATAAAAACAGCAATGGTAGTTAAAAGTTACAGGAATAGGTTACAGAAGTAGTAGTTAAAATTACAATACAGGAGATTGTAATCAAAATTTAAATTAAAGTCTAAATCTTGTTAGATATAGTTATTGTTTATGTATTCATCTAGGGAGTAGAAGGGTCTAGCTGTTAGCCAGTTGTTCAATGAAGTTTTTAGCTTCTTTCCTGAGAGAGTCTTCATGTGTGCTGGTAGTAGATTGTAGAGTTTCTTGCCCATATAGGAGGGTTTCTTTTTGGTGAGGTGATGTGCTGCTAAGGTGTAGTTTACAGCATGACGTGTGTAGTGGTCATGCTGGTCAGCTACCCGTGGCAGGCTCCTTTCATCCACAAATAGTATGACATCTTGGATGTAAAGGGCAATCACTGTCATAATTTTGAGCTGCTTGAATGCTTCTCTACAGGTGTCTACAGGCCAAGGCAGTGTATAACCCTTATGGTTTTTTTCTGGAGTCTTAAAATCCTTTCTTAGTTCTGTTGAGTAGTTCCTCCGCAGACAGATATGCCATATCGAAGGTGTGATTCGAAAACAGCAAAATATGTTGTTCTAGCGGTAGCTATGTTGCTAATGGCTTTTATCTGTTTTAGGACATAAGTGGTGGTGTTGAACCTGCTGCATAGTGTGTCCACATGCTGTGTCCAGGTTACATTTTCATCAATAGTTACCCCTAGAAATTTAGTCGTTTGTTTCATGTCAACGTCTGGTAAGGCTGGCACCTGGTCTCGCCTTCTACCAAGAGGTAGTTGGTTTGTTTTAGACATGTTGACCACCAGGTCATTAGCGTGACAGTACTGGTAAGCTGTATGCAGAGAGATGAATGACCTTACGGCTAGTTGGTCGGAGGAGTTTTCTGCGGTCCTATTAATACTGACACGGCGTCCGCTCAATGGTTGACATGGACACTACTAGAGAAGTCTGGGTATATATGTCCATTTTGGATGGTAGTCAAGGTTCAGATGTTGTGTAGGGAAGAGAACTGAGTGTCAGACTTGTCAGTTAGGTGAAAATCAGACCAACACTACGTGTTCGGATTCCATGTAAAACTGTTGCCCTGGCTATAGGACTATTAATAAATAGTCCTTTCTGAGCTAAGTCGAACTCAGATAGTAACAATGACTACACTTGTTCATTTACACTCATCATATTCGCCCATTTTTCTACAATCGGCGTCTTAGAAATGAATAATGAAAATAATAATGAATAATCCTACAATTAAAACATTATTGCATGAAATGGTGACAGTGAACCACCAGGAAAGCAATCATTACATGTACGTGTATGGGTGAGTCGGAGAGTGCGCACTTCTTGTCAGTAGTATTGACCCTCCCACTCACTCAGTGACATATTTAAACCTTTTGCAGCCCTAGGCAATATTTTCTTCCCCTCCCCCCAACAGTGACGAAATATATTCAGATGTTCATATCTTTAGATAGTTTATTAAATAATACACCTATTATAGGCTATTACTTAATTAACTTTAATTTTTTTAAACAAGGTGTTTTCTAATCTGTTATCTTTTTTATATTTTAAGCTTTCCTTATATTGAAAACAGGTTGTTATACAAATTGTATGCTAATTTATTGTGTCTAAAAAGGTAAAAAATATTCTTGGATAAGCTTAGTGTAAGTGTTTATTCTAATGTTAAGTACCGGGAGACCGAGCTTCACTTCAGTTGAATTTTGCAAACTGAAGAGGTAGCATCCATATCTCCCAGAGGATCCTGAGGATCGTTTGTTATTGCTCTCCCTTGGTGGTTATTAGTAAAATATTGTTTCGGAGGTCTTCCGCGTTTACCTTAAGCCCCTTTGTGGAACTAGGCCTGCAGTCTCGTGGTGTAGCTAAGCCTAGGCCTCACCAAGACGCTCTACAACAGGTCTCTTTGTGGAACTAGGCCTGCAGTCTCGTGGCGGAGCTCGGCCTAGGCCTCACCAAGATGCTCTGCAACAGGCCTCTTTGTGGAACTAAGCCTGCAGTCTCATGGCGGAGCTCGGCCTACAGCCTCACGGGGGAAAATTCGGCCTGCAACCTCATCAAGGCGCTCTGTGAATCTCGGGCATGTCACTTCGTGAGGAAGATTGGTCTACGGCCTCACCAGGATTCTTAAGCAGTATGACATGAGTTTTGGTTTTTGGGGCAGTGGAGCCCATAAACATAGTCTTTTCTAAAATGTGATGGTATATTAGTAACTAAGAGACAAATACCTTTAATTTGATATCCCACTCGGGTGTATATATTTAAAATTACCCAAAGTTGGGTTTTTGAGCATATTTTTAATTGGGGGCACAGGTCTCAAATGTTGTCTCTTTCAAAATGTAATGGTATAATGTGATGTAGGAGATAAATATCCAAAGTTTGATACCTCACTTTCTGCTAGAAGTCGATAATGGTTCCATATGGTTTTTTTCTATTAGAAGTCGATAACACAGGTCTAGGAGCCTCTGGAGCAAAAATAAGAATTTTCCAAGTGTTGATACCAGTGCAAATTGATTTCTCATGGTCAAAATCCAAAAAAAATTAAAAATTCTTGGACCAAAAAAAATGTTTCCCAGACGTGGCTTGTTTTAGATAAGTGTTGAAATTTGTACAGGGCTTATTGCACCTTTGTTTAGCTGATTAGCTGTTGTCCTGTAGAATAACATAGAATTTTTATTTTAACACAGTACAATAAATAAAATATGTTCATAACCACTTCCAAAAACTCTTAAAATATATTGGTTAATCAGTATCAACTAAGACTAGTGAGACCATTATTGATTTTTTATTTTATAGTGTTATTAAACATCAACTTTTCTTGATTTCTCAGCACCTTCACCTTCAAATACACCTTCACTCTCAACAATAATTATTTCAACTTAGTTATTTATAATTATGTCTGCATATGTGGTGTATTTCTATAAGCTTTAAGGAGTGTGATAAATTTATTTTATAAAATCTAGCAAGTAGCTGTGTAGGCAAATCGTGAGAACCTTTTACTTAGCAAATTAGCGCAATATTTGTGTCCTCTTTGCGGCGCCTCTTTTGACTGCGGCCCAAGACAGCTACCTAGTCTAGTGGTAAATCCATCATTGCACCCATCCATAAATGTACAGTATGTACAATAATGTTATTGAGAATGTGTAACTCAATAACATTATTGTAACCTGGTTTCATTATTCACAGAGATAGTCATGGCATTTCTATGTGAGTGAGCAACAGACTTTTAGTACAGCCATACTTATTTGAAATTTCATATATTCAGGATCTCCAATTGGGAGTAACTAAAACGAAACTTACCAAATCCTAGGTTAATGGGCAGGGTGATAATCTATGTTTATTCAGCTGTAGGCTACCATTTCCACAATAGTTTTAATTCGTTATAACAATTATTACCAATTGCCTTAATATAATGATAAGGAACTGACTAAGGCTTGTCAGTTGGGTGAAAGTAAGACCACTACTTTTTGCTTTAAATTTTTTAATATGTATAGGAATATATAAAGAAAAATAAATTTGTTTTAATTTTATTGGTCTAAAGTTATTAAACATAGACTAGCGTTTGTCATTTGACTGGACTTTAACTGTAATCTGTTTGACTAAATTGTTAATTAAATATGTAAAGACAGGAAATTTTAAACAGTGGACTTGATAGTTAACAAATATAAACTCAGAACCTAAAATAAAAATCAAAACTTTCTGATAGTAATTTTTCTTATTAGTAAATTTGTGAAAATTTCCAATGCTTCTGGTGTTTTTAAACGTAATACAACGTTTCGACTGGTGGACTCAGTTGCTTTTTATAACCTTACCTTACATTTAAAGCTGTTTTTCTTGTAATATACTACTTAACTAACCCATTTCAACGTAGGAAACCCTTTCCTGATGAGGAAATACCAAACCAACAAGGTTTTTTCAAAATACTATAGAATTTTAAAATAATACGGAATAATTGACATCATTTCAATAAACCCCTCCCCCGTCACTCCCTGACCCAGTTCACCTAGACATCGCTAGGAGGGAGCTACCCCCACCACTCATCACAAATAGGCTTGTGATGATGTGAGGGAGTTACCCCCACAAACATCATCCCAAGGGATTGGTGGTCATGATGTATGTGGTGAGTTCCAACCGTGAGTGTAGAGATTCGTGGTACCTGGTCCCATATACCTAGCGGAATTGGCAAATCATACACTATGAGATAAATTGAATTTGTAACCATTTGATCATTTTTTCTGTGTATTGTTAGTTGATAATGTGTTACTTTATTCTTTTCATTGTATCATGATAATACTTATTGTACTTCATAATAATTGAGTGTACCAGTAATAGTTTGTAAGAAAACACGATTTTCTGATATGTATAACTTACAAACAAAATTAATTTTCTATTTCATTAAGATGTTCTTGAGATTATGGGAATACATTTCGTCGTCTGATAAAGGACCTTGGCCTTAGACAATGTTTTCTAATTGTCCCTTTAATTAGTATTCATAAACAATTCATCTGATTGGCAGGATGGGTGGAATAACGGTAGAAGATATTCTGGAGATCCATAGGCGAGTGCTTGGGTTTGTAGATCCTCTGGAGAGTGGGATGTTCCGACGTACCCAAGTGTATGTAGGGGGCCACATCCCCCCACGACCTCGCCACATTCCCCCTCTGATGGACCAGTTTGTGCAGTGGCTCAACTCGGAGACAGCGATGCGCTTACATCCTATCCAGTTTGCTGCTCTTGCCCATTACAAGTTGGTTCACATCCATCCCTTCAACGATGGAAATGGAAGAACCTCCCGCCTTCTGATGAATCTCATTCTAATGCAAGCAGGCTTCCCTCCAGTCATCATTCTCAAACAAAATAGACATAGGTAAGTATATTGTGGTTAAAGTATACTGTAACTTTTATATTTCTGAAAAGAGAGCAAATGGTGTTTTAACCTCTTCATAGCAAAAAAGCAAAATAACACTTAGTATTTTTAGTTTTAAATTACTGCCTGTCAGCTCACCTAACCTAACCTAAACTTTACTCTTGCATTAGTTGCCATTTTCAACTAAAAATTTAAGATTGTTATTGAGAACATATTTAATTGTTAAAAGACATCTCTTCTAGATAAGAATTATTTAATCTAAATGAATTCTTCTTCAGCATATTATTACTTCTGAATCACCTGAAATCTAAAAACAAGGAATTGTAAATAACAAAGCTAGAGGTTAATTCTAAATTTAAGGTTCTAATAGGTTTTATCTAAACTAAAAGAAAAAATTAAAAATTAAAACAAAATAGCATCCTTTATTTCTTAGTGCATTAATCGAATAACACTTATAACTAATACTATGACATTTAATGTAAGCTTTACTTGTAATCATGTTATGTTTGGATACAGATTATTTATGACTAGAGATGAATGTAAATTGTAAGAATATTTTGCATGAGTCATGGTCCTATTTGTATTTTGACACATGTAAGATAATTTGAATCAATACAAAGCATTATTATACAATAATCAAAAACCTTTTAACAAAAATAAATAACATTTAAAAAATATTCTCCAATTACTGTTTGGAATTTAGTTATATTTGAAGTACTTTTTTTATTGGTGCAAATATACTAACTAAAATAATTGAACTGAAACCACAAAGGTTAGTGGGAAAACCCAACATTTCAAATGTTATCAATGGCATTAGTATTAAAATCAAGCAAACTCTGATAGGCTGCTATTTCCTAACAAATAGTCTTTTTTCAGTCGGGGCTGTGACAATGTGTTCCTCTAACAATGACTTTTAAAATGAAGTGTAACTCGACCTATGTTTACATTTCAGATTTTTCAGACTTCCTCCACAGAATGTCCCCTAAAGCGAAAAAGGACAGTTAAAATGGTCAAAAAGTCAGTAATTACAGTGAGGACGTAATCCTAAAGTTTCATTCAATTCAATTCAAAATTCTTTATTGTCACATAAAATATGTTTATACAATAGCATAAGCTATGAAACAGGTGACATTGTCAAACTTTTCAATAAATTACAGACAGGTATAAAGAAAACAAAAACTTAAAAACTATCATTCAGAAATTCCTCTACACTGTAATAATTTTTGTCTAGCAAGAAATGAGTAAGGCTGCTTTTAAAGGTCTTACCGGTTATATTTTTCTTTAATGCCTCAGGTAACTTATTAAACAATCTTTTTCCCATGTAAGTTGGAGTTTTTTCTACTAATTTCAAACGATGTTTTGGATACTGTAAGTTATTTTTATATCGAGTGCTGTATTCATGTTTAAATTGGGTATTTAAAATTAGGTTATAATTATTCTTTACATATTGCAGAACTTTTAGTATGTATAAGCCTGCCACTGTCAAAACTTGATGCTGCTTAAAAATTCCCTTACATGAAGATCGTGGTGGAGCAAATGTCATAATTCTTAAAAACTGTTTTTGTATCATAAAAATATTTTTTGCACCAGGTGCCACAC
Organism: Stictocephala bisonia; assembly: GCA_035578905.1. Lineage (NCBI taxonomy): Eukaryota > Metazoa > Arthropoda > Insecta > Hemiptera > Membracidae > Stictocephala > Stictocephala bisonia. The sequence continues at coordinate 151,460 of JAQJVL010000253.1, read as the reverse complement.
CCCAAAGTTCAATACCATATTGGAGAATGGAATAAAAATAAGCATAATAAATCATCACCCGTGTTTTAATATCGATATTGTTACGTAAAACGATCATTTGAAAGCAAGCTGCATTTAATCTTTTTGAAAGTAATTCTATATGTTTATTCCAAGCAAGATTACGATCAATTTCCAACCCTAAAAATTTGGTGTTATTTGAAAATGAAATTATGTCTCCTTGAAAAACTATGTTATTTTCCAATACATCCCTGGATTGTGGTGTACAAAATTTAATTAATTGTGTTTTTTCATTGTTAAGCTTTAGTCCGTTAACATTGAACCATTTAGTCAGATCTGTGAGAGCTTTATTTACCTCAAAAATGAGATCATTTGCAAAATTACTCTTTACTATAGCTGTTGTGTCATCTGCGTAAAGTACAAGATTATTAGAAATATTTGATGGAATGTCATTGATATACAATAAAAATAACAGTTGTCCTAGTATTGAGACCTGAGGAACTCCATCTGTAATTTGTTTCCATTCTGATGCCCACCTATCTTTATCTTTTATTACCACTGTTCTTTGAAAACGGGTTTCTAAATATGATTTAATCCAATTTACTGCATTAGATGACAAATTATATACTAACAACTTCTGTATCAATATATTATGATTTACGCAATCAAACGCCTTTGAAACACATTGTTCTGTGTTTATTAGTATAATAAATATTAAGGGATTTCCAAACTTTTTGAACACAGTATATCATTAATGTCCACGTTTGTTCTCCTTTTTATTTATTTTTTCTCTCTCAGGAGAAGTTCCCCAAATAGATCAATAGTCTGTTGGGAATGGGCAGAGTACAGTTAAAAAGGTTTCTCCTTTATGAAAAAATATAAAAAAGAAAAGCATCTATGATTTGTGGATCATTATGATTTAAAATAGGTAAATATATAATTCTCAGATTCTGGTAGGTAAGTATTTATAGTAGATGTTTGTACAAATTTATGGTATTTATTTTTCTGAATAGGTATTACAAAATGTTGGAACTCGCCAATGGAGGAGATGTGAGACCGTTCATTCGCTTTATTGCTGAGAGTACCGAACAAACATTAGATCTCTTCCTCTGGTCGACAGAAGAATACCTCTCTGACTTTCCTGCTATCGGTTCTTCTGCAAGGACTATTATTGTTGAAGAATAAATGTTGAATATCCTGTGTTATGATTTCATCTTGATGCTACAATCTATTTCTTTAGAATCAAGATTTCTTTAAATATTTAAAAACTGTTACAAAGTTATATTTTTTATATTACTTTAAACTGGTTTTAACGCTGAAACATGATATGCTTATTTAATTTTATTTTATAAAATGTATGGCTATGACATCTTTTTAACCATAGCCCTAAATTTTTATAATTAACTCGTAACTCTTATTCCATAAAAGTTATACCTTTATAAAAGGTATAAGAATTTTAAATATAACATGAATTTTTTAAATATTAAATATACCCAGTATAGAATACAAGACTTATTTAACCACTAAAGAATAATGGAACAATTTGGTTTTTGTATCTTGTATGTTGCTCACTCTCTGATATTGTTTCAACCTAAAATAACTTTTTTCTCGTTCAATTTGGAGAGCCTATTTAATTATTGTTTTAGTTGAAGTGCAAGACTCTTTTATCAGTATACCTATATTTGAACCACACTCCTATCACAGTAGTTAACTCAACCGACGTGTTGTGGTCTTTGTTACTGTTGTATGTATATGAATATGCAATATTTTGTATATATTTAAAGTTAATTTAGCAAACCAACAATTTTTAGACAATCAGCTTCCTTCTTATGAACCAACCATAATACAGCACAAAAATAACTCTGTTATAAAGCATTCAGGACTGTCATCCAAGGACCGTAACAAGTGGTGATGGGTGGGAAAGTGCGAGGATAGTACATTATTCAAATAAAATCATAGTACTTAACCTCAAACAAAAAAATTGCAACTAAAGCGGGTTGCAAACCTTCCCCTAATTTACTGCTCCCTTTCTCACACCACATATTGGCAATGGTCAAGTTGGTGGTTTTCATAAACCGGTGACAACAGTAACAGTTACTTAAAAATAAATGTAACAAATACTAATGAAAATATGATTTGCAAAACTGAGCGATAATGTAACATGGGATATGTGGAATTTAGGGGAACCTTCGTTAAAATATGTAAGTATTCACTAAGAAAGGAGTTTCATTCAAATTTTAATTGTTATGGCAAAACAGCACATTGAAATTCCATTTTCCCTATAATAATAATAACATTGTGTGTTTATATCAATACCAGCTATTGAACAAAACAAATAGTTTTTGTACTTGAATTCATGATAAAGACAAGCCAACTTAAATAATTTTATACTGACGATCCCTATTTAAAATAATAAATATATATCTATAATCTTGATTACAATAAAATAAAAGACAACACTGTATACACATACTCTATACTTAATAACATACATTAAAAACATATTGCAAGTTCAGTAATTTAAAAATAGCAAGACTACAAAACATATGCAGGTTATTTTTAGGAAAGGTTCAATCAAACAAATTACAGGATAACATACGTTGTAACATCAGCTGTTGTTTATTTTTTATAGCAGCTATCATGACATATATCCCCTATTTGTGTGTGATAGTTGCACAGTAAATCGGCTACTGCACAGGTTTTTTATGTTTGTAGTCGAATAATAGTAAATATGCACTACAAAAAGTAGGAGTTTGAAGTTTTTTATTGGAGTCATTGGATCACTCTGAACGGATATTTTAGCATATCACTTTTTATTGTAAACTGCCAAAAAGTAGAATTAAAGAACTACATAGATAATATTTGTTGTTCCTATACTTATGGTATTAAAAGTGTATATATCATAATAGAATATTATACTTATTTTTGTACTATATGTTGTGTAAAATAGAAAAAAAAATTAAAGCTGTGATACTTAATTTTATTTCTGTAGTTTCATTAAATTAACATAAATTTTAGTCAGAATATTCCAAAAAATATTGTTATATTAATAATATGTAGGTTTTAAGACAGTTTCTGAAAAACTTGCACTTAGTATTAAAAATATTTTTATCATACGGTGTTTTGGATATCCCCCATATATGTTGCTAGTATGGATATATAATTTATATTTTTTATTTTGCGAATATCTATGAAGATTCCTAGATAGCAAATTGAATATTTTCCCACCATCACTTCTTTAATGTTGACGGCAGTTTGTGACTATATCTCACTGGTTTATATCTAGACATGCAGTGGCGAAGTGTGATATATTCACCTGTTCATCTCTGCTGCAGAGTAAAAGTTGGTCAATAATGAGCACAGAATACTCATTGAAGAACATAAGCATATAATTAGCATTCCAGTGACTGTTGCCATTTTGGGTACAGATAGAAACACCAAGCGGTATTCCAAACTTGAAATATCTGCCGTACTTACTTTACAAACTATCCAACATTTAACATGCTAATATATAACGTACAATTTTGAAGTTTAACACAGAAAAAATTATCAATGAATGCTAATAGTAGAGTTGAAATTAAAATTTAGTTTGTTCTGTATTTAATATAATTAATTTAAGTTCCATTTTACAATTAAGATTTAAATCATGACATGAAAAAGTTACTCGGATGCACGCAACATTAATTACCAGCTTTAAAATCTCATAATTTTTTTACTTTTTGGTTTTGTAAAGAATTTTAAAGTGTTGTTCAAGACTTGAACTAATTGTTTATCAAAATTATACTTATCCATAGCTCACTGAAGATGACTAGGATTTTTCATCACTTAGCCAATTTTGTAAGACTAATCAAATTACAAAAGCCAGTTAGACTTAAATATGAGACGCCAACACAACTTTGTGCGTATTTTAAGGTGAATATGAATGATTGTAGGATTAGTGTCGATGACCTGTGTAGGCTGGTTACTAACTGAGTTTGACATTTCCTCAAAAAGGGCCATTTATTAATGGCCAGGGCAACTAAGGGACCTACAGTCTTAGGTGGAATCCGAAACACAAAGTGTTGGTCTGTTTACAATCCAAAGATTATTGTTTGAAGAATTCAAAAAAAAAAAGATAAGGCCAATAAACTCTCATTACCACAGATCCAGTTATAATACTGAACATTAAAAATAGTAAAGTTAAAAACCCTTTGCAAGATCGCAATTTTCAGATACCTTACATATAAAATTTTTGAGTAGTGGGCAAGGATGGCCCTTCTATATTTGCAGCTTTCTTCATAAGAACATGAACTAAAAGGTTTTTTTATTTAATTGTATAACTGCAATTATTTGCTTCAGTCATTGCTACAACTGTAAGATTATAGATAAACATGTACACATAATCGATAATATCGCTAAAAAGTATTTAAATAAAATTCAGCACTTTTCTTATTTGTTGCATCACCAAAAAACTAAAACTAAACAAGTGTTGTAGCATTAAGGCAAAATAAATAAGGTTGCTTACAATTAGTATTGAATGTTGTCGATAATAACAGAAAGGAGCCAAACGCACAACTGATTCGCCAGACGCAGAGATGAGTTGGCTTTAATTCGCAACAGGTCTTGAAAATCATGGCATGGGAGTGGGAGGGTGAGTACTTTACCGAACAGATGCCCTAAGAATAGAATCTGTCGCTCAGTTTTGGCTATTTTGTGCCATTTGACAAACTATGGATGATTTGATATTTCTTACATATATTTTTAATTTAAATTGACAATACACTATTTTCGGTTTCACCAATGTGTGTTTAGTGCGATGACCAAACGCCTCATCACTGGATATTACAGATGATTGGAAGAGGATTTATTAGTTCTACCTCTGACTTGGATAAAGATATTTCTTCATGGTTTAAAAATAAATGCACAACTTGAGGAGGAACTAAATAAATTAAGCTTATCCTAAGATAAGTAATTTATTAAATAATTATAAAACAGTATCCTTATTGAATATGAACAAAACAGTTATTTGATTGAAATATAAAAAAACGTTCATATCATTATAAAAATAAACGAACCAAACTCAATGTATGTAATCCTTCTAATTAGTTAATGGTGGCCGAGTGGAGTGCTACTCGTACCTGGAGCTGGAGGTCCCGCGATAGTGGATGGTACGAATTACTCCTTAAGTCACCACTATAGACTCAGCATCCTGAGGCAATTGGGAAGTTACAACTTCAGTATCAATTTCTGGAACTAACGGTGCCGGGAATAGATGTACTCATTACACTTCCCCGAAAAAAAAGAAAAAAAACGCAGTAGAGCATGTGTTATCCTTGTGGGTCCATTCACATATTATCACAATATACAATGTACAGTTGATGACCTCTTATTTCAATCCTTTGAACTAGCTCTGCAGGATATCAATATATTCTAACGTAAAAATAACAAATAAAGGGTAGGTCAAAGAACACTAGGCCAAGAATTATTGTATTAGGAGAGGTCAGCATTAGCAAATTTATCTGAGAAGAAAAGTCCACTCACACAGTACAGGAGAAAACATTTACAGACATAACACTAATGTTCAGGCGAGTAGAGATTGACTTGGCTTCAACTCAGTGGTAGTCTTTATACAGGGTGAAAAAAAATATAGAAACGCTTTCACAACTTTTCTATTACTTCATTGGTAAAAGTGATATCTTGTATATCATCATGCTTACAAAAAGCACACTTTTTGAGGCCATTAGGGACATTTAATCTTTTCAAGGGGATGGCCCACGTGGAGTTGAACGAAAATCTTTAATGTAAGCCTAGGTCAAGTTTAGTATCAAATTAAAGGTCTATTCAATAGAAATTAATTGCCGCAAACCAGACTTCATAAGGTCTATCCTTACCAGAGTAGCAGTCATTTGAATTTCAAAGTAACTAATTTGAAAAGAATTATTTCTCCGCTATTCAACGATTTTAAGTAAATTATTCTGATCAAAAATTATACTTTATGGAACACAATAACTCAAAAAATTTAAATTATCTATGGAAAAAAAATAAAGTTGTTGTGAAAGCGTTTCCATATTTTCTACGCTTTCATAACAACTTTATTTTTTTCCATAGATAATTTGATAATTTAATTTTTTAAGTTATTGTGTTCCATAAAGTATAACTTTTTATCATAATAATTTACTTAAAATCGTTAGTTAAATAGCGGAGAAATAATATTGTTCAACTTAGTTACTTTGAAATTCAATTGACCGTTACTCTGGAAAAGATAGACCTTTCGAAGTCCAATTTACAGCAATTAATTTCTATTGAACAGACCTTTAATTTGATACCAAACTTGACCTAGGTTTACATTAAAGATTTTAGTTCATCTTCACGTAGGCCGTCCCCCTTAAAAGATGTAATGGCGCCAAAAAGTGTTTTCTTTCTAACCATGATGATGTACAAGATTTCACTTTTACCAGTGAAGTAATAGAAAAGTTGTGAAAGCATTTTCATATTTTATTTCCACCCTGTATATAAATTTTGCTGATCGTTGAGGGGGTGGAAGGAAGTGGTATGATCTATCTGATATTAGGAGGGTCATGGAATGTTGCTGACCATTGGTGTGTTAATTCATTTCTTCTGATTAGGGAACTATTAACAAGAAGTGGAAGGAATCTGACTACTTTAGTGGTATAACACTCGTCAACATTTTGGTTACGGAGCTAAGAAATACTACTTGTAAGTGTATGGGCTGAGACAATTTTATCAGGATTTTGCTATCATGTCTATGGCCATTCATGTGTTGACGCAAACAAATGCTGAAACCTAACTACTGCCACCCAAATCCTGTTGATCAATGAAAAATCAATTCCACTACAGTTTTATATACTACCAAAAATCCATAAAGGCACCATCATTCCTTTAGTTGCTTGTGCATGATATGCATGCTGTAATGTTAAACGAAGTTTTGATGCTTGTATTTTTAACTTTGTATATACTTTTATGATTTTTATATTGCATGGTACATACTCTAATAGGTTTTGCTGCATATATATTTTATTTATTTGCTGTAATTTTTAGCATGTACTTTTATGATATTTATGCATGGTGTGGGTTGTCTAATGGATGCTGCATATGATACATGACAAAATGCCAATATTAAGTTTTTTGCTTGCATTATTACTTTTGTTTATTAGCATGTAATGTAATATAATTTGCTTGACATAGCCTATCACAATCCTGCATTTTTAAAGTACAAATAAAGTCACGAATCACTATTGTGGCAAGCTAAAATTCTGTTACGGAATGAATTTCTACCATTAGTCGATGACAAACTCCATTAGAATCTACATTTTCCGCTGAAAACCGTGTCAAGGTACTATCTACAATATTTACAAGATGATCAGACATTTCACCCATACTGTGATGTGGCATACCTCAGTGGTTTCTGAGTCAGAGAAACCACTGAGGATGCCACATCACAGTATGGGCGAAACATCTGGTCTTCTTGTAAATATTGTAGATAGTACCTTGACGTGGTTGTCACCGGAAAATGTAGATTCTAGTTATGACACCGGCCGCTTAAGCCTAAGTTCTAAGATCAACCTCCATTGACAGCTTCCTTCTTATGTTCAGGAGACCACCAATTCATTAGTCTCTTTCCAATATCCCTAACCTCTCACTCCTAATACTCAACCGTTAATATAGACGCTACTTCACCTTACAGTTTACACCAATATAATGTAAATATACACCAATATATACTGTATACAGTTTACACCAATATACCTCATGCTCATGGCCTAGCCACTAATGAGTACTTCCTCAACACACGCCCTCCTATCACCAAACCAAGCACTCTCTACTCAGTTCATCTTCAAAAGCATAAAACTACCAAAGTTCGTGCATCAACTACCTTCAGATGGAGGGTATTTTAAGTTGATAAATTAATAACTTCAGTATTTAAAAAAAAAGATTTAGATATATTTTCAAACAAAGACCATACTTTCCATCTACACTCATTCGTGATCCATATTCGCTTAACTCCAATTAACAAAAGCTGTCAAGTTTTTGTGAAGAGTAAATGATAAGAACTGGGAAAATGAATACCCCTTCTAAACAGATTACAATGTTATGAAGAATAAATTGAGTAGTAGTATAGGAGTGAGGTCTTGCTTCTAGTTATGTTGTTTGAGTTTTTAGCTAGGCCTAATCATTACAACAAAGTCAAGTATTTGAAGGAAGAAGAGTAGAACTGAAACCTATGAGATAAACCGATTGGTTCAGGATGACAGTTGTGAGAATGCATCTTTATTTATAATTCTTTATTGGCTCTACCATAAATAAAATGGCTTCTATGAAAATCTAGGAAAAGAATGCAGTCATCTGGCACTCTTTGGAAAATAAACTTAAGTTACACTTCACAGGATGGTCATAAGCAGTGACGGATTTAGACCTTTTTCAGCCCTAGGCAAATTTTGTTCACCACGCCAAATACACCTTCACTCTCAACAATACTTATTTCGTCTTAGTTTTTTTTATTATGTCTCTGTACGTGGTGTATTTCTGTAACCTAGTGAGATCGTGATAAATTTATTTTATAAAATCTAGCAGTGAAGGAAAATCGTGAGTGTCCTCTACTTAGCGCATTAGCACAATATTTTCGGCCCCTTTGCGGCTCTAGGCAGCTGCCTAGTGGTAAATCCGTCACTATTATAAGTTAAATTGAAGAATCAAAGTTTGGAAAGATAAAAATAAGATAAGCCACATGATTAGAATAGTTGTTAGGACTTAAAAAAGCATATTAAATAATAGGATATGAGACGAGACAGTTTAAGAAACAAAGAGAAATAGTCTAGTTGAGCCTTTTGTAAAATTTTCAATTTAGAAATTGCATGTTTTGTGAAATCAGTTTTTCCGTGATCAAGGTTGTAAAGCTTGGCAGGATTTGTAGGGAAGTTGGTATTGAGCTTATTGAGGGGAATATAAAATTTACTAAGGGCGTATTGTAAATTGTTTGCTAGAAACACCACTCCCCGTGTTCGAATTGCGAGGGCAGATGCAATTCATAGAAGTTGAAATTAAGTACGAATCTCAGACTATGGAACATATAAAGAACAGCTTCCAATTGCGTTCTCAATCTCGCTCTCGCTTATTGTTGTAATAAATTATTGTTTTAGCTAAATAAATTACCGAACAATTTATCTACTTTATAGTAATTGGTGGCTGACCATGTCTTAGAGAAGAAGACTAATAAACGTGACTATTGTTATCAGAAAACCAAAATGCAAACTTGAGCATTTTTTGTGTGATTTGTGTAATGTTATACCGTATTTATTTTCAAAATAGGCATGCAAAAATTGTTATTTAGCCATCAGTATCTAACTTGATAAAAAAAATTACAGTTATCCATTTTGTTCTTATTTTATGATTACAATATTGATATTGTAGACACGTGTTCTTTTTCAACAAAATATTGTTCTATTAATTCAATAATACCAAGCAAACTATGTAGCTCAGAACTAGCCTAGTTTTCGTTGAAATTACTGAAGGTATTTGAGTTTGTTTTCAGTTCAGACTGTTGTTCGTTATCCCTAATTAACTGTTAACTAGATATTTAAACCTAAACTTAGACACAGTCAATAAGCTATAAAATCGATCCAGGGCTAAAATTATCACAGTGCCGATAAAAATGTTTATAGCTGGATACTTAAATTCAATCCAACCAGGGCCGTATTTCCTAATAGGCCCGGGCCTATGGGTGCAAGCTCCCAGGGAGCGCACGGACGAGAGGGAAAAAAATAAAAAAAATCTAGAAATCAAAATAAATAAACATAACTTAACATACTTTTGGAATCGATTTGAGAAAATCGGGCTAATAAAGCATTTTGATTTTGAAGTTCATTGGTACAAATAATTGTTGGTAAAATTGAACTATTTTTCAACATTATGCATAAACTTCGTTACAACATTGATTCCAAACGCATCGTATTGCCACTGCCAGCCCTATACAACTCCCATGGTTCCTTGTAAGAGGAGGGTGACCGTCTTAGTGACACCAAATACAAATAACTACATATTGTTCAGTGATTTCTCGTGGCTCTGGCTGTCCTCATTCTTTCAATTTTTCCAGTTCAGTCTCTCCTTGCTAACATAACCTCAAATTCCTCCGCGGAACGGAACGTTTATCGTTCATACCTTAATATTAAATATCAATATAAATAACGTTTTAACGGCTTTCCCTACAATTTTCCAAAATAGTGTTTAAATTCATTAAAAACAACAACAAAAAATACAAATCAATGACTGAGTTTTTTATTTATTTGCCCAAATTACTAAGTTGAACAAAACTAAAGTTATTAACCAATATTTTGTTAATACATTAATTGTATTCTGAAGCCCAGAACCAAGTAAAATCAAAAAAATGTGCAATGATAAAATTCCATCGTAGAGTGGCGTTTAAGCAATTAACATATAGGCCCGATATAGTTGTTTAATAAAGGTTTTTAGGAAAGCAACTTTAATGAGACTAGGGGGCGGAAAAGATTATTGGGCTTAGAAGCACCAAAATGCTAAATCCAGCCCTGCTCACTGGCCGCTTTTACATAATTATTGTTTATATTTTTTTGTATATAGGCACTATTTTTATTTGGGTTCATTTTAAAACACAGTTTTTGCGTCACGTTTTCAAAATACTTCATGTAAGCTGTGTTTCTGAAATTAAACCCATTTTATAATGAATTACAGAGTTTTTTTTATTTATTTGCCAAAATGACTAAATTGAACAAAACCAACGTTTATTTTATTTAATTTCTAAGATTTTTTAATTTATTTAATTTACCAATCTTATTTTAATACATTAATGGTATTTTGTTAAGCCCAGAACCAAGTAAATTCCTCACAACACTTCCAATTATAAAATTCCATCGTGAAGTGTTGTTTAAGCAATTAACATATAAGCCTTATACAATTTTTAGTAAAAGCTTTTAGGAAAGTAATTTTAACCAGACTAGGGGGCGGAAAAATATTGGGCCTAGGGGCGCCAAAATGCTAAATCCGGCCCTGAATCCAACCTAGGTTACGGTAAATGAATGACGTTCGCTGCGCGTGTAACAGACGACGCGTCAAGTGTTCGGGATCGATCGATTTCCCTCCAAGATGGCGCCTCCATTCGGCCTACTCTCCGTCTTATACGTCCTGTTGCTGTGTTATCAGCTCTCAACAGCCGACAGTATAAGAGACAGTTTCTATAACCAGATACAGAATGTCTTGAATCATGTCCCGATTGCTGAGGCAAGTATAAAATTTATATGTCATATTTTCAAGTGCTGTTTTCCTCTCTGTACATTTTCGTTTTTATAGTAGGTTTAGAATTTCTAAACAACCTTTTAGCAATTCATTTTTTTCAGAGATGACTTTAACAAAGATATTAACAAGAACATTAATTATGTGACTTTGTTTCATTTATATCTCATATTCACATAATTTTTTGTTAAAAGAAAATTTACATGGTAATATTCAACACGCTGCATATTTTATCTAAAAACATGAATATATTTGCCTGTTTAACTTAATCTATATAATTCTGTTTTAGTTATTAATTCATATATGGGCCTACATAGTTTTTGGTTTATGTATTTTGTTTAGTATTGTCTCTTTCCAGTTATCAAAATATGATAAAGATGGACAAAAAACAAATAAAATAATGGGGTGGATAACAATTACTCAACAGACAGACAGAGAACTTAAAAAAAAACACAAAAAAAAAACATGCAGACATAATTAAACACACAACAACTTGATTTACTCTATAAAATATGTACATTTCACCTTCCAACCTTTAGTTCAGTTAAGTTTGTATGAGTACATTTTAACATATGTTTGGTTGTATTTTTGGAATCTATATTAGCTTTGAATAGTCTAGTTTATGCGAAATGTTCATTTTTTAAAGCTGTTATCTATACAATACTGTTTCTTAATGATTTTTACTGTCTAAAATCTACATAACCACATTGTATTTCTTTAAAATCTGACTGATCAATTAATTTTTATAAAATGTGAAATACAGCGTTGTGTTTTTATTTCAATCTTTCTTAAACTACATAATCTTAAATGTTATGTGTAGTAAATAATTCTACTAGAACTACAGTATTGTGATCTGAAAGTAGTAACTATTATATTATACTATATATTATAGTTACGATCAGCTATAAAACAACATACAGTGATCAACATTTATTTGTTATGAAACCATATTATTATTTATGACTATAGAAACAAATGCATAATATGTTGGAACTCTTTCTGGTGGTAACTTGTAAACATTTTGTTGTTTCTGAAGGAAGAAGAGGTCCTGCTGCCACCCAGGCCAACAGAAGTGGTAGGATGGGGAACTAATCTTAAGGTGGGACAAGTGAGTGGCATTTCAGTCAACAATGTTGGCCAACCTGTTATATTCCACAGAGGTCCTCGAGTATGGGATGGAAGGTAAAAAATTAGAAATAAATGGCCGTTAGCGTAGTTCGTTAATCCACAACTTAAGCTTTTCTTGGTTACACAGTTAAATCCCAACCTCAAACAAAATTTTGAAAGGGTTCACAGTTCGAACCCAATCTCAAGCAACATTTTGTAAGGGTTGGTACTCGATCCTAAGCACAAACAACATTTTGATAGGATTCACGGTACGAACCATGATTTTACTAGTACCAACCCAACCTTAAGGAACCATTTGAAATGGTCTACAGTTTGATTCCAACCTTAAACACTTTTTTGAGAGGTTCATGGTTTGATTCCAACAACAAGCAACATATTATAAGGGTTTACAGTTTAATCCCAACCTCAAGAAACATTTTGAAAGGACTCATATATCCCATTACCAAGCAACATTTTGAAAGAGTTCTTTCTGCTGGTCAAAGTCAGCTATTATTTGTCATTTATTTAGCAATGATATTTATATAGCAAAATACCCTGGATCTACACAAATATTGCAAATCCAAGGTAGTTTGGTTGCAAAATTTTTTAAAGGCTTCAGGTGTCTCAAATTGAAATTTTTATATTGTTGTCTTCTATTTCTTCTTTTGATGTTTCCTCTTCTTTACTTGTTATTGTATTTTATATTGTAAACTTCTTTATTTAAGGGGATTTGCTACTGAAAAGGGTAGATTTTTTAAAAATGGCAGTAAATTACTTGGAGTATGTTTTTATAATGAGGAACATGCTTATTAAATAATTAAAAATTAAAAATAAAAAAAATTAAAAATTTAAGTTAAAAATAAAAAATATATTGGTTTTATTGTAAATTATATAATTTGAACATATTATTAAGTGACCAATATCAACTCTCAACTTCACTACTAGGAACATGCTATCAAAAAATTCAAAAATATAAAAAATTGAATTTTTAAATTTTAACCCAGTAAAAAATTAAAAAACGTAGTTTTTTGGTGATTTTACAGTGCCATTTTTAAAGTGATATAACTGCAAAAGTAAGTATTGGATTTCAATGATTTATGATTTATTTTAAAGGTAATATAGTCTTCTTAAAATTTAGGTAGAATCAACTTTTTATGCCTTACATAACGTTTTTGATCAACATTAGAACTTTTTCTTTAAAAAATATTAAAAAAGGAAAATTTTTATTTTTATTTATCTTATACTACATGAAAGCTACAGGCATAAATCTACCTAAATATTTAACTTATTATGTAAAGAGTGTGGTAAAAATTTTAACAAAATATCTCAAGTAGTTCTTGAGATATATCAATTTTTTAGAGAGAAAAACGCAAATTTACAAACTTACGGGAAACAGCATTTGAACGTAAAAGTAAACTAAAATGATTAAAATAAAGCAAACACTCTTAGGAAATGAAGCAAAACTATTGTTATTCTCTAGTGAGTCTAGTGTTACCAATTTGGATATAATTATCATGTATTTTACACACAAAAAACCTTATTTTACAATGGGACTATTCTAAAATCTAAACAACTAACAAAAATCAAACACAAAAAGTCTGTCCGCTTACTTCCTCCAGTTTCGTAGCACAATATTCTGTTTCCTTTTCTTTACTCTGACCATTTTGAAAAAAATACAATAAAAACACTTTGCTAAAAGTAATCCAGAATCAACCACAACAATCAATCACAGCAGAACAAAAACAAACAGTTAGTAAACAAAAACAATCAGTCAAAACAGCTGTCTCTGAAACTTTTTTTACAATTAGACAATTTATTTTTGTCAATAATATATAGTATAATGGTAGAAAACATATTACATAAAATAGAAACTACCATAAACAAACAAAAAATCTCACTATTTTCTTTAGTACAAAATTTATTACAAAACAAATCTCAAAACTGTGAATTTTGCTGATTTGGCCACTTTACAGCGTTATAAAAAAAATGTTTACCCTTGTATAAAAATTGAAAAAATTGTTTCTATTGTACTTTTCTTATGTATTAGGATATATAAGACCAAAATATGAGAAAAAAATTTTCAAAATTTTATGGTTTTTGGTCATTTTTAGCAGCAAATCCCCTTAATATAAAGTAGCATCAGCAAAAAATCAAACTTTCTTAATTTGGCCATTAATATATTAAAATTGTCCTTTTTTTATATTTTCAGGTAAGAAGCTTTAAAATGTTGGACCCATATCTGTTGTTTTTTGTAACAATTTAGATTATGATATGTGGTTAAAATGTGACTTTTATTTCTTGTATCATAATTATGTATCTGAAAATATTCATTAATTTCTGTTGGGTTTTTGTTGATCAATAGAATTGTATCCTAAATGTATTGTCTATAGACTTAGAATGTTCATATTTTTGAAAAAATTTTAGATTATTGGTCATATTTTAAGTTAATAATGATTCTTGACTTTTTTTTTTTTTAAGGACTTGATAAGAATTTTGTTTACTTGTTGTACCATATAAGCAAACACCATATGAATTATGTGAGCGTATACATACTTAATAAATTGCTTTTATTGTTTTATTATTGTATAAAAATTACATTCTATGAAGTGTTTATATTCTTGAACTTATTTTAGAAATTATTTTATTTACACTCTCTCCAAATTAAATTTTGGTCTCTGGCAAGGAAATTTGTGTTGTTTTGTTTTTTCAATGTGTTTATCATTAAATATTATATTATTTGGTTTGTCTATCTTGTTGTTTTGTATAGTTTTAAAACAAATCAACTTTGTTTTTTTTTTCAATATTTAATATTAAGTTACAGTCATTTAAAAATGTATAATGTTTGTTAGTTCTGTTTTTGATAGATATTTAAATTCATCGTTTGCTTGTATTTTCAAATTAAAGCCATCTTCATATAAGCAAATCTGGGATATTTTTACATATAGCCCTAAGTTTTTTATGTAGCAGATAAATTAAATTGGTCCTAATATTGATCTTTGAGGGACACTAAATTATATTTGTTATAGACCTAAATGAAATTTATGGTTTTGAATTTGTAATATCTCTACAAATTTCAATTTTGAGATATGATTTAAATCAATCTAGAATATATTTTTTACTCCAAGACTTTTTAATATACTTATTAATATAGAATTGTCAACACTATCAAATGTCTTTGACAGGTCCTTAAAGATTCCTAGGGTGTACCAATCATTATTGACTGAATCAATTACTGAGTCAATAAAGGAGACAGCTGCTGTACTTACTGTTTACTACTACAAAATTCACATTGAATGGAATCTATTAAATAATTATTTTTCTGTAAATCAGTCATAAATGATAATGAGAAACTCTTTAAATGAATCTTTTAGGATATTGGTAGTAGAGAGATATGTCTATAATTTGAGGGGTATTCTTCTTGTATATCGGCATTATTTTTGAAATTATTAATTTGTTAGGAAAGTATTCAGGTATAAAAGAATAATTTACAAGATCTGTAAGTACTTTACTAAAGTGACTTTGAGCCGATTTTATTATTGATAAAATAGGAATACCGTCATATTCACTTGAATATCTGTTTTTAAATGAGTCAATTACATTTTAAATAGCCTTTGTACTGGCAGGTTTTAGATTAAAAAGAAGGTTTTATTGTTATTTCTTATCATATGTTTTTAACATTTGTTTTTTTGTATATAATTTGTATCTTTCATAATGTTACTATCTTAGCCCCTTGTTGACCAGTGTAACAATAACATTTTTAGCAAAGATAAGACATTTTATCTGTCAAATTGTTGGAAGCTATCATGCTGGGATTGAATTTTACCACAATCTACATCCATAAACCCTATCTAGACCCATACACATACAGTGGTATTGACCCACCCACTTGCCTATACACGTAAAGTGGTATTGTCCTACCCACCCTCCCATACACGTACAGTGGTATTGACCCACCCACCCACCAATACACGTACAGTGGTGTTAACCCACCCACCCACCCATTTATGTACTGTGTTATTGGTCTATGGTTGGTAACATATTGGTAACACCAATGGTATGGGATAATATTGGTAAAGAGGTGATAATAACCCCCCCACTTGCAATACCACCGTACGTGTATGGGGTGGGCAGGTGGGTCGCCTGTATTTCAATTACAATGCCACTGTACGTTTAAGGTTGGGTGGTGGGTTACAAGTGTGAAAGGTAATACAACTGTACGTGTAATTACAATACCACTGTACGTGTTCGGTAGTGTAGGTGGGTCAATACGTAAAAAAATTGATAAATTTAATACTTACATCCTCAGAATTAGAGAACCCCTGCCATTACAAAGCAATATTGCATCTTCATAATCTTCATTTTGTTTGAATCCTACTTTTGACTTAATAATTTCCTAGACTTTTTTTAAATAATAAAAGTAATGATAATTTCATCATCATAACATTTATTTTATTTGTTGTAATGTTGAACATTTTCTTTTAATTAGAATTATTATATTTTATCTTATTGGTTATTTCAGATGCACTACGCGTGTTTCTAAGAAGGGAAATTAGCTTTTTATTTTTTCTGTTTGTAATTGGTTTGTGATCCACATTTATTGTTTCTTTTTCTTTATTTTTAGTTATTTTTTTAAATGATCGATTAAAATAAAATATAGTTTAAAATGATCAGGGATGTTTGATATTTAACTTGAAGAAAAGATCTATATATTTCTGGCTATACTTATATTTTTAATAAATTAAGAACATTATATAAATTATACAATATTCATATATTAAAGTTTGTTTTTGCAGCTATTGTAATAAATTTGTCAATTTTTAGAACTTGGCCATATGATCAGAAATAAAAGTTATCACGCCTTACACAGATAATTTCTATTCTAACTAAATTGTCGATTAGCCAGTCTGTAGGCGGATGCAGGCTATTTAAGTTTTTGATAGGTTAGGATTTAGTTTATAAGTTCTGAAATATTCTTCAAGAGCTGAAAAAATCACTTGTGAATGTTTCTTCATAGCTGTGAAGTCCTTGTGTTTGTAAGCTAAATCAATATCATTGGGATGTCAGCTGTATACACGTTAAACAAAATTGGAGCAAGTACAGACCCCTGTGGCAGACCATCCTTTAGTTGTCTTTAAGAGTTTTCTTGCATTGACTCCAAAAGTTGCAATAGAAAGGGACAGGGAAGGAGGCTGTAGAACTTTAACAATAAACCTTTGCTACATACTGTGTCATAAGCAGCAGTAAGATCAATAAAAGCTGCAGATGTTTTCAACTTCTTTTCAAACCCATTTTCAATAAATGATGTCAGAGCTAGGATCTGGTCACTACTTCGGCCAGGGTGAAAACCGGCCTGCTCAACTGGAACTTTAGAATTAAGAATGGGTGATATTATATAGTATAACAGCCTTTCCAGCAACATACTACAACACTGAGGAGAGATATATGGCAATAACTGGAATAGTTTTGATGGACGAAATAGTTCTTTATTAATGATCCTTCAATACATGTAGGTGGCATGAACCTCCCTCGTAGTGAAAGGACACTGTTGAATCAGTTCTGAACTGGTGTGGGCAGATGTAGCTACTGGAAGCAGATGGGAACTGACACTAGATCAGTCATGTGATTGCAGAGAGTCTATCCAAATAATTTATCACATACGAGGAACACTTGTAGTTACAGAGTGCCCCCTGCACTCTTTTACGGAAGGATTAGCGTATAAATAGAATCAGTGAGGCAGGTCTTAAATTGCTCAATGGATTGGACTTAGAATTGTGACAGGAGATCCCTTTAAATTTTTTATTCTTATTAATGAAATGACAATATTAATGTGACATTTGGATCTCAATGCAAATATATATCACAGCTTTTTAAAATTAACAAAAGGTACCTGACAACAAACCATACAATATACATATTGTCTACTAGGAAATTGTCAGTATCTTATTTTGTGTTTAAGGTAACTCTTGTTGGGAAATCTACTAAATATTTCATATTATGACTCCTATATAAATTATGTAAGATCTACCAATTTCTTGTCCCTTCAAGAACGTTTATATTAATGTCTCCTGCAAATATGAGACTATTTTTTAAAATTTTTTTATCAAGGCAATCTGTAAGTAGGCTTAATTTATCGAAGAATTCTATTACATTAGATCCAGGTGATCTATAAATACCTTCTAAAATAAATTTTACGGTTATTTTGATTGAATATGCTTGTACAAAATTTAAATTGTTTCTCTTCAAGAAGCAAGTTACTTAATTTATTTGGAATATTTAATTTTTATTTTAAATACTTCTCTTTTCGATATTATTAAACCTCCTTGGTTTTGTCTTGTAGGTAAAATAAGAAATTACATTATACTGTAGTTTGAAATGTTTAATCGTTGCACTCGATCATCTTTCTTGTCATGTTCTGTTAAAATCATACAGTTTGGTTTCAGTTCATATAATATGATTTCTGAGTGTTCAATAGTAGAAGGGACATATTGTATATTTTGATTAAACAATTTTAATCCTGAATATTTATAATTTTTAGTTTTATTTTTCATCAGGTTTTTTTTAATTTTTGCGGTTGTTTTCTTAAAAAATATTTATTTTGACTTTGATTTATACTATAATAACCATCACATATGGCTTTGTTATCTGTTGGAATTTGTAAACCTGGAGCTCTTTTAAACAAAATAACTAAGGATGTAACAGAAAAAGAATATTTTCTTTATTTGGTCCTTAGTGGAATTTTGATGGTTTAAATGAAACATATTTAATAATTCTTCAATTTTTAAATATGTTTCATTTAAAAGAAAAGAACATATATACTGTAATTTTTTTAGGAACAAATTATCTTAAAAAATTTTAATTAAATGATAAGGGACATAAATTTGTTGACGAGGAAATGCTGGAAATAATTGATGAATTGTTCTGTTCTTGTATTTTTGATATGTTTAAAAAAGTCTTAATAAGTTTCATTTTGACCTAATTTTGTGCCTTGTATCTTTTTACTACACAGAGATATAAAATTCTTCAGGAAGTGGGTGCTTGTTCTTATTAGTGGCTTCAATGAATTCTTCTTCTAGAAAAGATCTGTCATTTGTTATGTTTCTTATCATTACATTCGTTTGTATTTCCAAAATCAAATTTAAATTTAAAAAGTTCATTAATTTATATTGTATGTGTAGTTTACTTTAGTTTGTGACAGCGGTTAATTGATCTGTAGCGAATTTGGTGTAGTCTCAGCTTCATAAAGGTTCTCAGTTCGATTCCAATCAGAGTCATGACAAATTTTGAACGGGATCAGCTGATAACCACCGGCTGTTCATTTGTCATCGGGCTATTAATTAATGACACTTTCTAAGGAGTAGTCGGCCGTAGTTTGCAACAATGACTACATTCACTCATCTACACATATCACACTCACATCTACACTTCACACTCATTTGAAATCCAGATTCACCCATGGCTTGAGGATCGGCGTCTTAAGAGTAAATAAATAAAATAAATAGTAATTGTATTTAATTATAAACAAAATCTAGTTTATTTTCATTTTTGGTCTTAATTTGTGTTATATATATAATTTATTGGAACAAACTTAACATTAAACCGAACTTATATGTATAGAAAAACCTTTCAATCAGTTTGGTTCAGGCTTCAAACTTCTTCAAATTAAAATATTATTCAAATTTACTATTAAAATTATTAGAAAATGACAGAGTTAAAATCAAGCACTTTACTGTTGCATAAAACAGATGACTGAATTTAATTTAATCATACTTTTAATAACACCCTCCCCCGAGAAACCTCATATAGTTATTTTTTTTATAAAGATAATATTTTATCATCCACAGCATATTAATGATTAATCTCAATATGCACGAATCAATATCTCAGAGACTAGCATTAGAAATTAATTATTAAATAGTACATATTTTTAAGAGTTAACTATCATGTTCTGTTGTTCACTTTATAAACTCATCTATTAAACTAAAAGTTAAGATTTTGGTAACTTAAAAACAAAAAGTTTATTTTAATGAAACAAGGTGTTATTGGAATTTTATGAGAATGAAATGATTCAATTTCAATTTACGAGGACTATATTACTAGTAATAAATGTATGTTAGGTTAAAGGGCATTAGGCCAAGAATTAGTATATTGGAGAGATAGGACATCAGCAAACTTACAGTACCTTAGAAGACAAGTTCACTAACACCAGAGTAGTAGTAACATACATAAAAGAAACACATAATCACACAAATTTTCAGTGCCACTGGCACTTTCTTCAGGTGAGTAGAGAGAGAGAGAGTGTTTCCAATATTGTAATAAATGTAATGTTACTTTTCTGTCCAGATTTTAACGGATAATTATAAGTAAAATAAAGTTTTATTGCCATAAAGTCTTTAAAATGCTGTTTTTAGTAATATTTAATTTATGTTTTATATATTAAGTGCAGATGTTATGTTTCTCTAGAGAACAATAAAATATGCTAAATATAGTAGAACATTGGTATGATCTTTTGATTAACAGACTACCAATAATGTATAGCTTACTTGCAGGTCTTTCAACAATTCCCATCACTTCCAGCAACGTAGTCAGGGGCCTATAAGGGAAGACACAGTGCTGATCCTTGACCCTCGGACAGGGGCTGTCCTGAACAGCTGGGGGCGAGACCTCTTCTACTTGCCCCATGGGATAACCATAGACCCTGAGGGTAACACATGGCTCACTGATGTTGCTCTTCACCAAGTCTTCAAGGTAATAAGTCATTTATTACAGTAATTTAAAGTAATTAGTGGTACTGCTCATGCATCTGTTCTTACTAGAGTCCACCACAGGTCCCAAACAGATCAGTCTGTACTTATTGCCTCCACCCAGCTAGGTTGCCAAGTGCGCTATCTCGTATCACCACTCAGTCCTTCTTCTGGTTATTTTCTCTCTCTCTCTCTCTCTCTCTCTCTCTCTCTCTCTCTCTCTCTCTCTCTCTCTCTCTCTCTCTCTCTCTCTCTCTCTCTCTCTCTCTCTCTCTCTCTCTCTCTCTCTCTCTCTCTCTCTCTCTCCCTCCCGCTCCCTCCCTCCCTCCCTCCCTCTCTCCCTCCCTCCCTCCCTCCCTCTCGCTCCCTCCTCACCTGAAGAAAATGCCAGTGGTGTTGAAAATTTGTGACCTGAAGAAAATGCCAGTGGTGTTGAAAATTTGTGAGATTGTGTTTATTTTGTGTTTGTGACTACTACTCTGATGTTAGTCTTTTAAGGTAAGTTTGCTGATGTCCTATCTCTCTAATATACTAAATCCTGGCCTAGTACCCTTTAACCTAACCTAAATTTTTTTATACTCAGTAGTATGTCTGAGTCTTCTTTACAGGTGATAATTGTCAGTTTTGAATCTTGATACTTATTTTTAGTTGCCTTATTTTAATTTAGTTTCAGTTATATAAAATATTATTATTAGGTATGAATAAATTGAATCAAGTTAAAAAAAATATATAAATAAATTTATTTTATTTAAAACAAACATACATAGTATGTATAAATTAAATTAACCCATTGGCGACGACTCACAAGCAGTGTTTATTACTTTTTAAATAGTGGATATACACATACTAAAAATCAGTTAAACTGTTGAGAGACAACATTTTCACCAGAGAGCACTATCTGTTATGAGCAGAGCTAGAGGCAAAGAGAAGATCTACAGCCATATACCACAATATCTCAGTAAAAAATTCTCCCGCTAAGAGTTCTACCTTTTTGTAAATGGTTTTGGCCCATATTGTCGCACCTCAGCAGTCTAGTGGATAATGTCGCTGTCTCCTGTGACCAGGGAGATGGCAGGGCCTGGGTTCCAATCTCAGTCGGAGCACAAAAAGGTGACTGGTACAATTGTATTAGAACCATCCTTCCTCGGGTACGGGCCTACATGGCCTGACGAGCCTCAGGCTCGTACGTTAGAGAATGGTGTGGTGACATGACAGAATAGCGGTAGGATGATTATAATGTAGTGTTAAATGTGAAGTCAACAGCATCAGTCACCACAACAGTTTTGCTCATTTTTAGCTTTTTATTCAAGTACTTGCTCTTACGATTTTCTTTGTTTTTAATTAGTTTTTTCGCCAATGGGTTAAACTAAAATACATTTATTAACATAAAACTAAAAAATAATGGTTTCAGTAAATTTTCCTGGTGTAATATTTATTGAGGGACTAATTTTTTAGTTTAAAAATAACACCACCTTTATTAGTAATAACAAATTACAATTATATCATTATTAGTCAATACGTATTAAAAGTACGTTTATCACATAGGACAAGTGCCAGAATTATTTAGGGTTTTATTTGTATAAAAGGTTTTTTTATACCTTTTTAAAAAATCCTTGGGTAAGTTCTTTGATGTGACACATACACTAAAGGGTAAAACATAAAATAAAAACTAATAAAACAGACACGTAATATTTCACAGTCACTGACTGGCCTTTAGTTTATCACAGAAGAGAACTGTGATATAGTAACCCTCTGCAGATGGACTGAAGTTAAGGCCCGTGGTCTTGGAATACCTTCATGAGTATTTTATTGTTATTACTATTATATTTTATCTTTTTATACACGTGTCACTTTCAAAGATCTTATCAAAGGGATTTATAATAAGATAAGCTACTTCCTTATCAAAAGTAAATTAGTTTGAACAATTATTGCTGCGTTTAATTGTATTTACAGTTAATCTTCGATACTATTCATAAACATTTATTAATATGCACACCCACACACACAAGTTATAAACCTGATTTTTACAATCATCTCTTACTTGTATTTGCAAATATTCTATTACATGCTTATGTTGTTATCTGTAACGTTATGTAATTAAAGAGTCTTGGTGCTTTAAAATTACACGAATACTTATACAAAGGGGTTCTTAGTCTCGCCAGATACCCCCATACACGGATTGCTTTGTTTATTCCGCTGTTCAATTTCTGTATTTAATTCTTTTATTTAAGATATGATAGGGTTTAACAAGTTTTAAAATAATTAATGAGAAGTAAAGTTTTGAAGCTCATTAAACATGGCTGGAAGGAGTCAAATTTAAAATTTTCAAAGTCATTCTTACAAACATTTTTGAAACACAGTGATTAAATGTAAATTGGTTTAAAATGTACTTTAAAGTGTTTATTTTTTTCTTAGTCTATCTACTCCAGAGACATTTTTTACTGTCAGTACTAATATTATTAAGAAACAATGGTCCAAACCCATCAAGAAAATGTTAAGTGGACCTCCCGGGATTTGAACCTGCGATTTTGTTTTACGTATTCAGTAGAACAAGCTGATATTACCTGTACCGTACTTTAATTAAACTATAAGTGCATTGATTTTTCTTCTGTATTATTCTAAATGAAGATTGTACGTGGTTCGGATTCCACGTAAAGCTGTAGGCTCCTTAGTTGCCCTGACTATTGGGCTATTAATAAATAGCTCTTTCTGAGGAACAGTCGACCTTATTTAGTAAGAACTATATATTTATTAAATGTTCAAAAGAAAGAAAGAAAATATTTTACTACCACCTTTTACACGAATAAACATTTGTACGTAATAAGATTTTACACATAACAAAGTTAACATATTTACTTACAATACAATTCACTAGACAGTAATGTGAACACATGGCTAGGTACCTCATAGCAAATGCTGTGTTGAGGTTACCATCTAAATGTCTTAACTAAACTATGACATCAGTTGCAGATAATACAACAGTACAAAATAAAATTTGATAAATTTGAGACAAATTATAATCAGAATCAAATATGGTCTTTTAGTTATACAGTAAAGTAAACTTTTTTATAGGGTACATTAATAAACTTAAAATTAAATTGGAAAGGGTGAAAACCCCTGTATCAATTATTAAACTTTATGTCAAAAAAAAAAAAAAAAAAAATCAAGACAAAAATATTACAGAATTTAATACTATCTATACTACTAAAGTAATAATTAAATTTCATCATTATTAAAAATAAACAACTATTTTTTAATTCGCTAGACTATTTACCCAACATTTTTGCACTATTAATGTTAAGAGGTACTTTATTACACATTTTTAAAGAACTACAGTATATGAATAAAATCTCTTAAATGCTTCATAGTTCGGTTGAACAATTTTACCCGATTTAAATTTCTCAACCTAACACAATGCGCAGCTTAAAATTCGTTGACCACCTCTTATATAAAAAATGTGTAAAACTCTAAAAACATACATATGCCTAATAGGGAGTACTTTTAAGATCTTACAAAAAGGAAAGGAATTATCTTTCTTTCTTAAATAAAGAAAAAGACTATAATGAGGCAACACGTTACGACATACCTAATTCTATAATTTGAATTACGTGCCAATTGTCAGTCTAGAAATTTCACTCAGTGCATTTGTGACCCATTATTCATTTAAACTCTATTTATCATTCAGATCAGATTGCCAAGAAGGCGAATAAAAGTTTAGTTTTGGTGTATAGTATTTCCTCACAATACTAATATTTGAGCCTCATTTTCAGATACTTCAGTTTCCAGATGCTGTTTGTTTTATAAATAATAACAAACTTACCTTAGAAGACAAGTCTACAAACACCACAGTCAATTTTTTGCCTCACGGGGACACGATCAATGCAGCTGCGTACTGTGAGACTTTACAAAAACTGCGCCGCGCAATTCAAAATAAAAGGCAACTAACTCAAATTTTTCAACTTTCCTCGACACACACGCACGCACACACAAACCCTCCCATACACGTATGGTATGACCCACCCACACTCCTATACATGTACAGTGGTATTGATCCACCCACCCACCCATACACGTGTCAGTGCACGTGTGTGCATACAATGGGTGGGTGGGAGGGCCATTACCAGTGTTGGTGTATGGGTGCGTGGGAGGGCTATCACCAGTGTAGGAGTATGGGTGCGTGGGAGGGCTATCACCACTGTCAGTGTACGGGTGAGTGGGAGGGCCATTACCAGTGTTGGTGTACGGGTGCGTGGGACGGTTAGTACCACTGTTGGTGTACGGGTGCGTGGGACGGTTATTACCACTGTTGGTGTATGGGTGCGTGGGATGGCCATTACCACTGTTGGTGTATGGATGCGTGGGAGGGTTATTACCACTGTTGGTGTATGGATGCGTGGGAGGGTTATTACCACTGTTGGTGTATGGGTGCGTGGGATGGCCATTACCACTGTTGGTGTATGGATGAGTGGGAGGGTTATTACCACTGTTGGTGTATGGATGCGTGGGAGGGTTATTACCACTGTTGGTGTATGGATGCGTGGGAGGGTTATTACCACTGTTGGTGTTTGGATGCGTGGGAGGGTTATTACCACTGTTGGTGTATGGGTGCGTGGGATGGCCATTACCACTGTTGGTGTATGGATGCGTGGGAGGGTTATTACCACTGTTGGTGTATGGATGCGTGGGAGGGTTATTACCACTGTTGGTGTATGGGTGCGTGGGAGTAAGTATCTCTTACACTTAATATTATGAGGTTAAGTGTAAGAGAGGACCTAACGGTCCTAACTTTGCCTCACAAAATAAAACTTTTTTCATATAATTTCATTTCAATTCATTCATTTCATTTCATTTCAGTAGTAGTAAACAAATAAAATAATGAAATTTGCACAAATTTCCTGTGCCACTGTCACTTTCTCTCTGTCTATGGAAAGCATGTGTATGAAATGTCACTGTAGGATTTTGTAAAAGTGTAGTTAAATATCATGCTTTGTTTTCAACTGTAATTTCTATAATTGGTGCTGTTTCAGTTTTCACCCGGTTCTAGACGACCAGGCCAAACGTTTGGTCAGAGGTTTCAGCCTGGTCATGGAGTTCGTCAGCTATGCAAGCCCACCTCAGTGGCCGTTGCTTCATCTGGTGAAATATTCATTGCTGATGGCTATTGCAACTCTAGGATACTCAAGTTTGATGCCAATGGAGATCTCATTAGAGTATTTCCTCAACAACAAGGTTAGCTAGAAAAATACATTGTAAATGTTTGTTGTTATCTATAAATGAAAGTGGTATTTTAACATGCTTACATGTTTTTCAAAGAGGTGTTATTTCTTGAACAATGCCAATCAATAGCAACACTAGTAAAATAATTATTTTTGTTCAAATCAAGCCTAATCAACAAAAAATCAAAACCATATATAATGTAAAAGAAAAAGATAATGCAATAGGAATTATCTTGAGGGTTATTTTGACTATTTTCTCTTTTCAAGGCAGCCAGGATTAAATGATCTTCATCTTTGAAAACTGTCTGTATCCAATTGAGATATTTGAGCCAGCAGACTTTGTTAACATTTGTCAACAGTTTTTGTCTAGTAAGTTTAATATTAATATATTATTAAATACTGTTGTTGTATAAGTTACTATTCTTATACATATATCAAAGAAGCAGTGTGACTCAAGGCTATTTGTACAATTGTAGCTTGTTTATTTTTGCAGAATTTTTATCACTTCAAGTACCTCATAGTCTAGCACTATTGGAGCATCGAGATTTACTCTGTGTGGCTGATCGAGAAAATATGCGTGTGGCATGCGTGGGAGCAAAACTGCGAGACACTCGACCTGGGCCTTCTGCAGCCTTTACCATCCAACAACCGGATATGGGTCGTGTATTTGGTATAGCTTCACATGGTAAAAACATATATCACCCAATTTTTCTTTATTACACATATTTTATAAATTTTCTGGATGTTAAATGAATGTAAATCATACATGTGTGTCTACAACAACAAAGACCCAATGTTTCATAAACTAAAACAGATCACCTGTCAATGCAGGTGAGAAGGGGATATTGACGTTCATATTGATTCATAAAAGTAGTGATAGTGTTTGTTGTTATTTTGAGTATTTTATTTCCTCGTAATAGGCTACTGATATTTGATTTTCTCATTCTCATATATTTAAGTTTTCGGATGTTGTTTGTTTTATAAATATTGAAACATTCTAAATTAAAAAGAGTAGTAGTGTTATCAGAATATTGTATCACATTTCTGGTATGTATAGAGACTGTGGGAACTTGGGGTTGTATTAAAGAAAGTTACAAGAGAATTATTTGCCATTACTTAAATACAAAAAAGAGCACATGCTGCTTATCAGTCTGTGGTTCAGAATTTTGGAAGCCTGAGCGTGTGTGTGATGTTAGATTGCTAAGCAGTTATAACAGCCCTTTTCAAGGACACAAGTAAACTCAAGTCACTCTACAGAAAGCTAATGTGATAGGAAATAGAGAGCAGTTCGTTTAGACAATGAAGGAATTCTCTAAGTGGAGAAAGATATGTTGTTTTTGTCGCTATTAAAAGTTAAAATAAATAACATCAACTGCAGATAACATCTCAAAGGAATTAAATGTTTTGAAATCATTATTGAAAAAATTACAATTTATTATATTAGCTTGCTGAAGATTATTAAGAAAAAAATTATTTTGATGAGTTACAGTATTATATTTATTAGTATATTAGAGAGATAGGACATCAGCAAACTTACCTTAAAAGACAAGTTCACTAACACCAGAGTAGTAGTAATAAACACAAAATAAACACAATCTCACAAATTTTCAACACCACTGGCATTTTCTTCAGGTGAGTAGAGAGAGAGAGGAAGTACCTCTAAGTACCTCTAAAGTACTCCTCTCTCTCTACTCACCTGAAGAAAATGCCAGTGGTGTTGAAAATTTGTGAGATTGTGTTTATTTTGTGTTTATTACTACTACTCTGGTGTTAGTGAACTTGTCTTTTAAGGCAAGTTTGCTGATGTCCTATCTCTCTAATATACTAATTCCTGGCCTAGTGACCTTTAACCTAACCTAAAAGTATTTTATTTATAAAACTTATTAGGTTTGATTTGTTTCATCTTTTGTAGAGTATTATCTCAAACCATGCCTATAGTGAGGTTCTACCTTACTACATATAGTATTTATTTATTTTTTTAAATTCCTATATACCACTTCAGATGAACTGCAGGCCTGTACGTGAATTTAACTCAATGAGTGAAGTGCCGATAAAGAATCCAATCATTGGTCTTGGACTCTGCAGTCCAAAGCCTTAGCCACTGAGCCATTTGAATCACATGGCTATGATAAAACTGAACACTACTAATATTAAACTCATTATTCAGAGAGTTTAACAACAGCTGTCCCAAATGTTTAAAAATTTCATAAGACAGGTGGTATGAAACACCCTGTATAATTAAAAGGGGCAGTTTTTATAGGGTTTTATAAGTTTATAGCAGAGCGTATTTTAACAGATTTTCATTGGGCAACATAGAGGGGTGGGGCTAATACACATGGTCCAGAAGTTAAATTGAATATCGGAACTCCCCTATTTCAATGAATGATCTAAGTCCCTTCCTGGAAAAATTTCATATTTTGATGCCTCAAAACGTGAATTAAGCCTTATTTTGGTATTATTGAGATTTTTTACATATTATGATTTCTTAACGTATCTGTAGGAATATTTTGTTGAGAAACCAAGCGTATGATTTATTTTATCTTTAATAAAAACTAATTAAGATACAATAGTTTGAATTGTATTTTTACTTTGGTAGAAAGAAATATTTAAAGTAAACAATAAATTGAGAACGATTTTATTATAGAACATTTTGTTTGCCGCACCCACCCACACTTTATACACCACTGCATTGACTGCTAAGTGCATTTCACTTCACTATACATACCTGACCTTGATCACAGTAAAGTAACTCATTAATTCTAACTTCAACAAATCCTTTGTTTGTACTTTTTACAAAGCTTAAAAAGCATAATGATTTGGCATGAGGTCAAATTTACAATTTTGAAGAACATTACTTAAATTGATGATTTTGTCCCTTAAAATTTGCTGGCACCAGTTACCTCCACTGGGTGACAAAATCTTGGAACTAGGCAACACTTGGGTCGCCTAGTTAACATGTTATTTTATGCACTGGTTTATAGGGTGGATTCTATAGTAAAAATTGTATTGACTAATATTTTGTAAGGTCTAAAAAACCTACTTAAACTATCACACAGATTTTGAAAACCTGATATGTTATCAATGAGGTATTACCAAGTGTTATTAAACATTTTTTGTAGGAGTTGGAATTTGTCCTAATCATTGACAAATTACGGTATTGTCCAAATCCTTTCAGGGTTTGATTCATCATGCAATATCACTGTACTGTACTGTATGTGCAGGTGGGTGGGTGGTCAGTACTACTATATGTTTATGGGCTGGTGTGTGGGTTAATACAACTGTATGGGTCTGTAACTCAGCCACTAAACCATCCATTGTCTTTAACTACATTACTCTTGATTGCTGCCCTGATAAAAATAATATTACTTTATTACTGACACAGTCTTATCTTATCATTGTAACTGCGATATTAAATTTATATCGAAAGATATACGCATATTAACTCTAACATTGGCAGGCTGCCAAAAGTGTTTGTTTTTGCATGCTGACAAAATGGTATTTCCTATAATCTATTCCGATTATAAATCACCGTTTTCTGCTTGATCTAAATTCCCTAGGAATAAATTTATTTATTTGCTAGACGTCCTCATCAAGATATGGGCGAATATGGATTTCGAATGATTGTAGGGTGAAATTGGTTCATGTGACTTTAATCATTTATGACTTGCAGACTTGTCGGCACTAGTATATGCTGGCAACTTGGGGATAAAGTGCTGTGAAGATTGTAGGCGATAGTGTATGCTCGGTCCTCTTAATACGACATGGCATCCGCTCAATTCTTGCTATCGGCATGGACACTACTAGAGAATTCTGGGTTGTCCATGTTGGGTGGTAGTCAGTGTCCAAGACAAGATATAAGGAAGATAACTCAGTATCAGGCTTGTCAACCAGCTGAAAATCAGACCAATTTCACATAAATCTGTAGTTCCCTCAGTTACCCTGGCTATTGGGCTATTAATAAATAGCCCCTTCTGAGCATAAGTTGAACTCAGTTACATCACTACCACAGAACCAGACTACACAGGTCATCCACACTCATACAATTTACAATAGCTGTAGTAATATACGCACAAGAGTGGTGTCAGGTTCTCTTATCTCAGGGTATATGAGGATTACACCATAAACTTTAATTTACTTGTCTCGCAAACACCATTGATATAGTGTTCCAGTTTTATAATTGTTTCTTTTATAACATTCTTTTATAATTGTTTCTTTTGTGGGCAAGCCGGTGGCCGAGTGGTCTAAGGCGTCAGGACTTTGAGCTTGGGTTAGAGATAGCGCTGGTTCGAATCCGGCCTAGACCGGAAGATTTATCAGTAATATTCACCTTCTACTGTACTGGTTCGCCCCCTTACTCTGTCTGATTAAGTTCATCGCACAGATCAATAGTCTATGAGGAATGGGCAGAGTAAGGGAAAGAAGGAGGTTGGCCTCTCCTTAAAAAATAAAAAAATAAAAAAAAAATATAGTGGATAGTTCTAAATTTATTTGAATTGTTTTTTTTCTACCTTATTTGTAAAAAGATAGGTCATATAAATCATAATCATATAAATTGTTCTGGAGGTTGTTAACCCTTATAGTGCCGGTACACATTGCACTTATATTCGTACGTATCTTATATTTCAATCTAGGTAATGTACATAAGTAAAACATGTCAAATTAAATACAGTATGTCACAAAAAAGGTGTCCTCGGTGTTAATTTTCAGATTAACTAATTTAGAGCAAACAATGAAGGTTAAAAATTTTTCAAATTCTACTTTGTTTAGTATACATATTTTCTTACAAAAAAATAAATAACTGAAGAACAAAATGATCGACTGGCTTGAAATGTTGTATACTTTTTTATATTACCATTATTAAATAGCTACAAAATAGTCATCGAGTTATCTTTACCGATTTCCAAATGGTGGCAATATAAAACCTTTAAATCCAATTGTAGACCATTAGATTTATCAATATTACACAAAAACAACCAGTTTTAGATAATTTTAATACAAATCTATTGATATATTAGTTTTTATTGTAAACCTATTATTAGTAGAGTTTTGGGAAATAATGCATTTTACTACATTCTCTGGACGTTGTTTTACTAATAGATGTATGTGTTGGTTGATAGGTCATAGCACCGTACATGTATTTTTAGAGCACAAATCGTATTCTACATATAATAGTCAAAATTGGCCTTAGAGACAATTGGAGAAGAATTTTTACTAAGAATAAAATACTCACCTTTACAGCTAAATAAAAGAATTTGCCATTTAGAGCTTAGTGGTTGAGACAAAAAGGCTCACTGATTCTAGAGTTAATGATATTTGATGTAACAAATACAGTACGTAAAATGTATGTCCTAATAGATGATTTTGATTCTTTTATTTAAATCTCTAGTATGCTAAAACTGGACTGAATTGTCTAAGGTCTAGGTTGCAATTTCCACCTAACAATATCTGTTTCAGGGGACCTGGTGTATGCGGTAAATGGTTACACTTCTCCCATGATCCCTGTTCAAGGGTTCACGCTGGATCCCCTAGCTGAAACCATTCTTGACCACTGGGGACCCACCAACCAAGTAGGTAGATCACTGAAAATATAGTTTAAATAATTTATTCAGGAGCACGTGTTGAATTACTCAGGCTTTAGAAATGACTCGAACTTTTAG
>JAQJVL010000253.1:89480-114480 GCA_035578905.1 Stictocephala bisonia | reverse complement strand
CCTCACATACACCCTAACATGTGCAGAGTTAGTTCCTCACATACACCCTAACATGTGCAGAGTTAAGTCCCTCACATACACCCTAACGTGTGCAGAGTTAAGCCCCTCACATTCACCCTAACATGTGCAGAGTTAAGTCCCTCACATACACCCTAACATGTGCAGAGTTAAGTCCCTCACATACACCCTAACGTGTGCAGAGTTAAGTCCCTCACATACACCCTAACGTGTGCAGAGTTAAGTCCCTCACATACACCCTAACGTGTGCAGAGTTAAGTCCCTCACATACACCCTAACATGTGCAGAGTTAAGTCCCTCACATACACCCTAACATGTGCAGAGTTAAGTCCCTCACATACACCCTGACATGTGCAGAGTTAAGTCCCTCACATACACCCTAACATGTGCAGAGTTAAGTCCCTCACATACACCCAAACATGTGCAGAGTTAAGTCCCTCACATACACCCTAACATGTACAGAGTTAAGTCCCTCACATACACCCTAACATGTGCAGAGTTAAGTCCCTCACATACACCCTAACATGTACAGAGTTAAGTCCCTCACATACACCCTAACATGTGCAGAGTTAAGTCCCTCACATACACCCTAACATGTGCAGAGTTAAGTCCCTCACATACACCCTAACATGTGCAGAGTTAGTCCCTCACATACACCCTAACATGTGCAGAGTTAAGTCCCTCACATACACCCTAACATGTGCAGAGTTAGTTCCTCACATACACCCTAACATGTGCAGAGTTAAGTCCCTCACATACACCCTAACATGTACAGAGTTAAGTCCCTCACATACACCCTAACATGTGCAGAGTTAAGTCCCTCACATACACCCTAACATGTGCAGAGTTAAGTCCCTCACATACACCCTAACATGTGCAGAGTTAAGTCCCTCACATACACCCTAACATGTGCAGAGTTAAGTCCCTCACATACACCCTAACATGTGCAGAGTTAAGTCCCTCACATACACCCTAACATGTGCAGAGTTAAGTCCCTCACATACACCCTAACATGTGCAGAGTTAAGTCCCTCACATACACCCTAACATGTGCAGAGTTAAGTCCCTCACATACACCCTAACATGTGCAGAGTTAAGTCCCTCACATACACCCTAACATGTGCAGAGTTAAGTCCCTCACATACACCCTAACATGTGCAGAGTTAAGTCCCTCACATACACCCTAACATGTGCAGAGTTAAGTCCCTCACATACACCCTAACATGTGCAGAGTTAAGTCCCTCACATACACCCTAACATGTGCAGAGTTAAGTCCCTCACATACACCCTAACATGTGCAGAGTTAAGTCCCTCACATACACCCTAACATGTACAGAGTTAAGTCCCTCACATACACCCTAACATGTGCAGAGTTAAGTCCCTCACATACACCCTAACATGTGCAGAGTTAAGTCCCTCACATACACCCTAACATGTGCAGAGTTAAGTCCCTCACATACACCCTAACATGTGCAGAGTTAAGTCCCTCACATACACCCTAACATGTGCAGAGTTAAGTCCCTCACATACACCCTAACATGTGCAGAGTTAAGTCCCTCACATACACCCTAACATGTGCAGAGTTAAGTCCCTCACATACACCCTAACATGTGCAGAGTTAAGTCCCTCACATACACCCTAACATGTGCAGAGTTAAGTCCCTCACATACACCCTAACATGTGCAGAGTTAAGTCCCTCACATACACCCTAACATGTGCAGAGTTAAGTCCCTCACATACACCCTAACATGTGCAGAGTTAAGTCCCTCACATACACCCTAACATGTGCAGAGTTAAGTCCCTCACATACACCCTAACATGTGCAGAGTTAAGTCCCTCACATACACCCTAACATGTGCAGAGTTAAGTCCCTCACATACACCCTAACATGTGCAGAGTTAAGTCCCTCACATACACCCTAACATGTGCAGAGTTAAGTCCCTCACATACACCCTAACATGTGCAGAGTTAAGTCCCTCACATACACCCTAACATGTGCAGAGTTAAGTCCCTCACATACACCCTAACATGTGCAGAGTTAAGTCCCTCACATACACCCTAA
Organism: Stictocephala bisonia; assembly: GCA_035578905.1. NCBI lineage: Eukaryota > Metazoa > Arthropoda > Insecta > Hemiptera > Membracidae > Stictocephala > Stictocephala bisonia. The sequence continues at coordinate 112,401 of JAQJVL010000253.1, read as the reverse complement.
CATGTGCAGAGTTAAGTCCCTCACATACACCCTAACATGTGCAGAGTTAAGTCCCTCACATACACCCTAACATGTGCAGAGTTAAGTCCCTCACATACACCCTAACATGTGCAGAGTTAGTCCTCACATACACCCTAACATGTGCAGAGTTAAGTCCCTCACATACACCCTAACATGTGCAGAGTTAAGTCCCTCACATACACCCTAACATGTACAGAGTTAAGTCCCTCACATACACCCTAACATGTGCAGAGTTAAGTCCCTCACATACACCCTAACATGTGCAGAGTTAAGTCCCTCACATACACCCTAACATGTGCAGAGTTAAGTCCCTCACATACACCCTAACATGTGCAGAGTTAAGTCCCTCACATACACCCTAACATGTGCAGAGTTAAGTCCCTCACATACACCCTAACATGTACAGAGTTAAGTCCCTCACATACACCCTAACATGTGCAGAGTTAAGTCCCTCACATACACCCTAACATGTGCAGAGTTAAGTCCCTCACATACACCCTAACATGTGCAGAGTTAAGTCCCTCACATACACCCTAACATGTGCAGAGTTAAGTCCCTCACATACACCCTAACATGTACAGAGTTAAGTCCCTCACATACACCCTAACATGTACAGAGTTAAGTCCCTCACATACACCCTAACATGTGCAGAGTTAAGTCCCTCACATACACCCTAACATGTACAGAGTTAGTCCCTCACATACACCCTAACATGTGCAGAGTTAAGTCCCTCACATACACCCTAACATGTGCAGAGTTAAGTCCCTCACATACACCCTAACATGTACAGAGTTAAGTCCCTCACATACACCCTAACATGTACAGAGTTAAGTCCCTCACATACACCCTAACATGTGCAGAGTTAAGTCCCTCACATACACCCTAACATGTGCAGAGTTAAGTCCCTCGCATATACCCTAACATGTGCAGAGTTAAGTCCCTCACATACACCCAAACATGTGCAGAGTTAAGTCCCTCACATACACCCTAACATGTGCAGAGTTAAGTCCCTCACATACACCCTAACATGTGCAGAGTTAAGTCCCTCACATACACCCTAACATGTGCAGAGTTAAGTCCCTCACATACACCCAAACATGTGCAGAGTTAAGTCCCTCACATACACCCTAACATGTGCAGAGTTAAGTCCCTCACATACACCCAAACATGTGCAGAGTTAACCCTTTTCAGTAGGAACAGTTGTTTAAGGTTTGTACTCTCCAGTCGGATATGCCACTATTGTGGCTCGACATGGTTCCATGGCAACTCGATCATCAAACTTACCACTTTGTCCCGCGAGGTCGGAGTGGCCACTTTCGTGGCAATGGCTGCTTCGCCGTCAGCTCGGCATACAAACTCCCGCTGTGCATTGCCATGTCGGAAGCTTTTATTGCGTATCTATTACATTTAGAGTCACCCAAAGTTTTTATTTAATTAAAAAACCAAATATGGATATAAAAAAACATTATAAAAATTTATTTAACATCTCTAATACATAATGGTTCAATATTTTACTTTATTTCTATTAGTTCAATTAGGCTACATTGTTCATGAAAAATAACACTGAAAATGCAACAAATAATGCATCGAAAAATACATACTTTTTAAATGTTATTTTTTAGGGGAAAAAATGTTCAAACGGCAATTTTAAAACTTTTATAACATCTTAATATATGTAATATGCTAATTGTTTACTTAAATTTGTATTTCTATTATAATAAAATACTGTATTATGAAAAAATACATTGATAATGCAACAAATAATACATTGAAAAATACATACTGTTTTAATGTTATTTTTTAGGAAAAATAATGTTCAAACGGCAACTTTAAAATTTTATTATTTTATATTATTTACACTGGTACAATAATAAAATAAAGAATTGTATTGAAAATCTGTATTATTGCTGTTTTAATAACATAAAACAAAACCCCATAATTTTTAACTGATACTTACAAATATATACAATCACTACAATAATATTTATATACACACACACTTCACAAATATTTACAATAATCACTCAAAACAAACATAAAACATATGCAGAGTAACAAGAAGCAGCAAGGTTAAATGGCGCGAATGTTGACCTTGTGAAATGACGTATTTTAAAAGCATAGACGAAATATTAAAAAGCGATCAATGTTGCCAGCTGATTGAAACTAGTTACGAAATATACCTATGTTTTCATAGTAACCAAACAACTCTTAAAAAAAAACATAAAAATAAATATATTGAACTGCCACGAAAGTGGCTCAACCTACCGCATAGGGAAATCACTAGATGCCACGAAAGGGGCCGATCCGAGCTCACGGACAAACCAATCACAAACTACTCCGATCTGACTACGACAATGGCGCCGGCCACGATAGTGGCATACACGACCAGAGAAGACAAAGCTTCTATAATCAGTCCGAGTGGGTACCGAAACCATATGTTGCCACTTTTGTGGCATATCCGACTGCAAAGGGTTAAGTCCCTCACATACACCCTAACATGTACAGAGTTAAGTCCCTCACATACACCCTAACATGTGCATAGTTAAGTCCCTCACATACACCCAAACATGTGCAGAGTTAAGTCCCTCACATACACCCTAACATGTACAGAGTTAAGTCCCTCACATACACCCTAACATGTACAGAGTTAAGTCCCTCACATACACCCTAACATGTGCAGAGTTAAGTCCCTCACATACACCCTAACATGTGCAGAGTTAAGTCCCTCACATACACCCTAACATGTGCAGAGTTAAGTCCCTCACATACACCCTAACATGTGCAGAGTTAGTTCCTCACATACACCCTAACATGTGCAGAGTTAGTTCCTCACATACACCCTAACATGTGCAGAGTTAGTTCCTCACATACACCCTAACATGTGCAGAGTTAAGTCCCTCACATACACCCTAACATGTACAGAGTCAAGTCCCTCACATACACCCTAACATGTGCAGAGTTAAGTCCCTCACATACACCCTAACGTGTGCAGAGTTAAGCCCCTCACATTCACCCTAACATGTGCAGAGTTAAGTCCCTCACATACACCCTAACATGTGCAGAGTTAAGTCCCTCACATACACCCTAACGTGTGCAGAGTTAAGTCCCTCACATACACCCTAACGTGTGCAGAGTTAAGTCCCTCACATACACCCTAACGTGTGCAGAGTTAAGTCCCTCACATACACCCTAACATGTGCTGAGTTAAGTCCCTCACATACACCCTAACATGTGCAGAGTTAAGTCCCTCACATACACCCTAACATGTACAGAGTTAAGTCCCTCACATACACCCTAACATGTGCAGAGTTAAGTCCCTCACTTACACCCTAACATGTGCAGAGTTAAGTCCCTCACATACACCCTAACATGTACAGAGTTAAGTCCCTCACATACACCCTAACATGTACAGAGTTAAGTCCCTCACATACACCCTAACATGTGCAGAGTTAGTTCCTCACATACACCCTAACATGTGCAGAGTTAGTTCCTCACATACACCCTAACATGTGCAGAGTTAAGTCCCTCACATACACCCTAACATGTACAGAGTCAAGTCCCTCACATACACCCTAACATGTGCTGAGTTAATTCCCTCACATACACCCTAACATGTGCAGAGTTAAGTCCCTCACATACACCCTAACATGTACAGAGTTAAGTCCCTCACATACACCCTAACATGTGCAGAGTTAAGTCCCTCACATACACCCTAACATGTGCAGAGTTAAGTCCCTCACATACACCTTAACATGTACAGAGTTAAGTCCCTCACATACACCCTAACATGTGCAGAGTTAAGTCCCTCACATACACCCTAACATGTACAGAGTTAAGTCCCTCACATACACCCAAACATGTGCAGAGTTAAGTCCCTCACATACACCCTAACATGTGCAGAGTTAAGTCCCTCACATACACCCTAACATGTGCAGAGTTAAGTCCCTCACATACACCCTAACATGTGCAGAGTTAAGTCCCTCACATACACCCTAACATGTGCAGAGTTAAGTCCCTCACATACACCCTAACATGTGCAGAGTTAAGTCCCTCACATACACCCTAACATGTGCAGAGTTAAGTCCCTCACATACACCCTAACATGTGCAGAGTTAAGTCCCTCACATACACCCTAACATGTGCAGAGTTAAGTCCCTCACATACACCCTAACATGTGCAGAGTTAAGTCCCTCACATACACCCTAACATGTGCAGAGTTAAGTCCCTCACATACACCCTAACATGTGCAGAGTTAAGTCCCTCACATACACCCTAACATGTGCAGAGTTAAGTCCCTCACATACACCCTAACATGTACAGAGTTAAGTCCCTCACATACACCCTAACATGTACAGAGTTAAGTCCCTCACATACACCCTAACATGTGCAGAGTTAAGTCCCTCACATACACCCTAACATGTGCAGAGTTAAGTCCCTCACATACACCCTAACATGTGCAGAGTTAAGTCCCTCACATACACCCTAACATGTACAGAGTTAAGTCCCTCACATACACCCTAACATGTGCAGAGTTAAGTCCCTCACATACACCCTAACATGTGCAGAGTTAAGTCCCTCACATACACCCAAACATGTGCAGAGTTAACCCTTTTCAGTAGGAACAGTTGTTTAAGATTTGTACTCTCCAGTCGGATATGCCCTCTATTGTGGCTCGACATGGTTCCATGGCAAGTCGATCATCAAACTTACCACTTTGTCCCACGAGGTCGGAGTGGCCACTTTCGTGGCAATGGCTGCTTCGCCGTCAGCTCGGCATACAAACTCCCGCTGTGCATTGCCATGTCGGAAGCTTTTATTGCGTATCTATTACATTTAGAGTCACCCAAAGTTTTTATTTAATTAAAAAACCAAATATGGATATAAAAAAACATTATAAAAATTTATTTAACATCTCTAATACATAATGGTTCAATATTTTACTTTATTTCTATTAGTTCAATTAGGCTACATTGTTCATGAAAAATAACACTGAAAATGCAACAAATAATGCATCGAAAAATACATACTTTTTAAATGTTATTTTTTAGGGGAAAAAATGTTCAAACGGCAATTTTAAAACTTTTATAACATCTTAATATATGTAATATGCTAATTGTTTACTTAAATTTGTATTTCTATTATAATAAAATACTGTATTATGAAAAAATACATTGATAATGCAACAAATAATACATTGAAAAATACATACTGTTTTAATGTTATTTTTTAGGAAAAATAATGTTCAAACGGCAACTTTAAAAATTTATTATTTTATATTATTTACACTGGTACAATAATAAAATAAAGAATTGTATTGAAAATCTGTATTATTGCTGTTTTAATAACATAAAACAAAACCCCATAATTTTTAACTGATACTTACAAATATATACAATCACTACAATAATATTTATATACACACACACTTCACAAATATTTACAATAATCACTCAAAACAAACATAAAACATATGCAGAGTAACAAGAAGCAGCAAGGTTAAATGGCGCGAATGTTGACCTTGTGAAATGACGTATTTTAAAAGCATAGACGAAATATTAAAAAGCGATCAATGTTGCCAGCTGATTGAAACTAGTTACGAAATATACCTATGTTTTCATAGTAACCAAACAACTCTTAAAAAAAAACATAAAAATAAATATATTGAACTGCCACGAAAGTGGCTCAACCTACCGCATAGGGAAATCACTAGATGCACAGAATATAGACAGATACAGAAGCCCCACGCAATGCTAAATTTTGAAACGCGAGATCGCTTAACTCACCGGCCAGATCATACGCGGCGCTAGTGGTAAAAACCGGCCAAGCGCGGTTGCCAAACTGTGGCTGGCCGGCCGGCCCAGCCGGCCAGGGAGAAATCCCTGCTACGCATCGTCTCGGGTCTCTCAGGCTAGTCAACTACAACAGTCCCGCGTGTATGGCACGAGCAGTCCAACAATGATGCATATGCGGAGTTTAATATTACTGTACATCTTTTACTGTTAAAACGTAATATTCATATTAACATTTATTTTATTAACAATTATTGTTTGTTTAATTCGGTGCCTGCCCTAAACCGCCCAATCTTAGTAATTACTAGAAAAAAATTAAAATAATCAGGTATTCTTTCCTATAATACGTTTTTGTTTCTCTTGTTTACTATAGGTCTTCACCGACAAGTTTTGCATAACTTGGTGAGACCTAGATTTTGTACACACGAGTAAAAATAAGTAAATAAAACATATGGAAAAATATTTTGCCCGTGTAAATGAATAAAGTAAGTGTAAAAGCTTACTATCATGAATGTAAATAATAATAAATACTTGCAAATTTGTAAATAATAGCCTACATAAATATTAGTAAAATTATTTTGTATACTTTATTATTTTATTGGCGTTGTCAGACTAAAATTCCATACACGTAGCTTAATCAACTATTTAAAAAATACATTATTTTAAACGTTTCTTCAGGTATTCATCAGTAGGGTGCTATTTTCGCTCAAAACTTGCCAAACTGAAAATTAGATGAATATAAAACATAAATAATCCTATTACAAAGAAGAAATATTTTCCAATTTTATCGTGGCTAGGGAGATGATTTCTATAAGTATTATTAAAGCCAAACAACACTGACTAATCACAAATTCTCAAAACTCATAAGACCACAAAATTTGCTATAAACATTCATTATAGGCTATAGACATATACTAAGAGGGAATTTGTCAACAGTTTTTCTCAAAAATCTAAATTAAGGCAGATAACTAATATCCCAATACTAGCAAATCATTGTTACCCTAACAATGAGAAAGCTTATGACGTACACTGTTGCACACTTGACATAAGAGGTTATTTTTTAACAGTGTATTGAAACAATGTTAAGCATGTAATACGAAGAAAAATAACAAAATTACACGAGTGAGTGAAATGATTGTAGCCAGTAACAGGGTTTTGCACACTTAGCGTGTTGTGGTATCTTCTAGTTTAAGAGAAAATTAGGTTTTGGATTATTACTATTATTTTTTACAGTTTTAAATGGGTAAAAAATGTTTAAAGGAACATAAATCTCGAATGGGGACACAGTTTTTGGGAGATTGAAGGCGATAGGTTCCATGCTCGGTCCTCTTAATAGTCTACCGATACGGCGTCCGCACAATGTTGCCATCGACGTGGACACTACTAGAGACGTATGGCGTGTTCATGTTGGATGGTAATCAAGGTTCGGATGTTGTGTAGGGAAGAGAACTGAGTGTCAGACTTGTCCGTTAGCTGAAAATCAGACCAACACTACGTGGTTCGTATTTTACGGAAAGCTGCAGGTCCGATAGTTGCCCTGGCTGTTGGGCTATTAATAAATTGCACTTTCTGAGGAACAGTTAAACTCAGTTAGTAACCAGAATACATTCATATCATCGTTCATATTCACCTTAAAATACGCACAACGTTGTGTCGGCGTCTCATATGTTAGAACGAATACTGTTTCCTCCAAACTAGATGGAAAATAATATTTGAGGCAAAGTTCAAAGAATGCGCGCCGACCACGTGTTCATCTACTTCCTGCATCCTTTCCGTCTGTAAAAAAAAAATAGTCTGAATAAAACTCAGTTAATCTATATACTATAAAGATCGATGTAGTGACTGATTGACTCACTGACATAAATGTTGAGGCATTTCCAGGCGTCTTACCCCCATGAAGAGTATACTTGAATTGAAGCTCTCTGTCTGAAACCTCCAGAAAATTTCACAAAAGTTTACTTTTTTCACTCATAAACAAGCGGCCTTTTTACCCCAAAACTTCCCCAATGTTCCCAATGGAAAAAAATCACTAAAAAGTAGTTTTTATTACCTAAGTTGAAGAAAATCTTTAGTAAAATGTCCAAATATTCACAGTTCTACACCTGTAACAAACGCGCACCTTATATATGAATTTCAGCTTAATAACTCAAACATTTGTGGTATCGGGGGCTCAAAAACTGAAAATTTTAAAAATGTAAAAATTTAAAAAACCGATCTAATCTACTCAAGTGAGGTATCAATTTAAAGCCATTTCTCTCCTGAAACTAAATACAATATCAGATTTTGAACAGGATAAATATTAAGGGGTAAATGCTCCTAAAACAAAACAAAAAACTCCTAAAACCAGTAAAAGGGTAGTACAAAAATAAAACTTACAAGTGGAGCATCAAACTATATGTATTTATCTCAAAAATTACATTTTACCTTTACATCTTGGAAGAGACACCGTTTAAGGATTCTGCGCCCCCCTCCCCCAAATAAAAAGAAGCTCCAAAACACAAAATTGAGTACTAATGTCAAACTAATACACTCAACTGGGGTATCAAAATAAAAGTATTTTTCTCTTAAATACTAATTTACCATCAGATTTGAGAAAAGTCTATGTTTAGGGGTTCCGCTGCCCCAAAAACCAAAATTAATGGTCATACTGGTTAAAAATCCTGACGAGGCAGAGGGCCGATCTTTCTCACGAGGCGACATGCCGAGATCCACAAATGGACTGTAGCAGTATTTTGGTGAGGCCGCAAGCCGAACTTTCCCCTGCGAGGCCGTAGGCCGAGTTCCATAACTGCCTGTAGAAGAGCGTCTTGGCGAGGCCGAACTCCTCCACGAGGCCGCAGGCCGAGTTCCTCAAATGGGACTGTAGCAGAGTGTCTTGGTGAGACCGCGAGCCGAACCTTCCCCCGCGAGGCCTGTAGCAGAGCGTCTTGGCGTGGTCGAAGGCCGAGCTCCCCCACGAGGCCGCAGGTGACCCATATCTCACGAGCACAGGGAGTGACGACGGGGTTGGCATGCGAAGCGGGCAGGGGTGTCCCCTAGTTTCTGAATAAAATTTGTTTGGTTTCGGTTATTTTATCATTGTGTCTTGTTATAACTTAGTGTTTTAATGGAGAGAAAGAAAGACTACGGCAGTTTGTGTTAGAGGAAGTTGTAGTTGAAGAAAAATGTATACAAATAGAATCACCGCGGATGTTCCCAAAACACCTATCACAAGTGTACGTGGAGAACTGTGTTAAGTGAAAGAAATTTTTTAAATAATACACATCATTTAGGCCTAGATTATTCCTCGAGCCATTAATTTTGTGCCATGTGTTAATATAAATTAATCAAACGTCTTCTGCGTCTGGTCCCCGCATTGTCAATTATCTTCTATTGTCTAAAACTGTAACAATGCCATGAGTAAACTGAAAAATACTAAATTAAAATGTTAACGTGTTTAGCAAAGCCCGTCTTCAACCTTATATGGTAGCGCTATCAGCGTTCACGGAGTGAATGTGACGAATGCTGCAGTCGCACACCATTCACACACCTTACTTCACTAATCTATGCGATACATTTCCTGCAGCAAAAGTATACCCACATTCGTATTTGGTGACTAATCGTTAAAATGAATAAGTGAAACCAGTTTGATATAAACTTCACGTTAGACCAAACTATTTACATTATCATAATCCGGGTAGGACCGTGCCTGATTGCTATGTACACTAATTAGGTGTTGCCGACGTTTTGAGTGCATTGCAGCTCTCATCTTCAGGGCGACATACTCATCACCAGGCACATTACATATACTCTGTGGATCTAGTAACAGAGTGTGTTGCCCTGAAGATGAAACTGCAATGCACTTGAAACGTCGGCAACATGTACATAGCGTGCATACAAGGTGAAAAAAATATAGAAACGCTGTCACAGCTTTTATATGACTTAACATATAAAAGTGAAATCTTGCACATCATCTTGGTCAAAAAAACCTACTTTTTCATACCATTAGTGACTTTTCATCCTTTCACTGGTACGGCCCGTGAGGAGTTGAACGAACATCTTAAATCTAAGCCAAGTTTGGTATTCAATGAAAGGTCTATTTAAGAGAATTAACTGTCGCAAACTGGACTTGGAAAGGATTATCCTTTACAGAGTAGCGGTCATTTGAATGTCATGACAAACAAATTTAATCTTTTGTCTTGTGAAGTAACTAATTTGTATGGTTATTTTTCCATACATAATTTGATAATTTAATTTCTCTTAGTAATTGTGTCTAAGACTTCTATCTGTTCTAAAGACTTGGATATAAATAAGTCTTTTAACTGTGTCACCAATATTCCTTTTTTGTCTCATAATCTGACCACTTTAAAGTATCTACAAGCAGTTATAAGCGCCCTATTAAATTGGCCAAATTGAAAGGTTTAAAAATGTGAAAAGGGATATAGAAAACAGAGGGTTGAGTAAGATGAATAAATATAATGTGTAATATCACTGACAATGCCCAAGCTAACTGCAGAATAAAAATCTTGGTTTTCTTATCATCCATCGTTATTTTATCTTCATTAAAAAATTAATTGTTTCATAATTTAATTTGATAAATTATTATCATAAATGTTTCATAAACTTGTTAATTAAGAATACAATTAAACAATCCCCTTTATTTAGAAGTGCATAAAATAGGTTTCATTTGCTCAACGTATAACTTATGTACTAGAAGAATTTGGCTAAAATTCAAACAAGAGGATGTATAGGGTTAATACGCGGAGTAAATGCAACTCAGTGAACGTAAGCGGAGGTATTCCGGGCCTTGCCCTCAGTGTCCTGTCTGACTGTCGGTTGGAGTTCTGTCTGTCCATTCTGTATTCCTCCCTCCACTGTGGGAAAACGGGAATCCCGCACTATGATCTGGCAACGCCTCGCCAGTTAGCGACCGTCTCAACGCCTTCATTTTGAGAAATACCATGAACTGCCCGTTTCATTATTTCCTATACCGTGGGGCTTCTGTATCTGTCTATATTCTGTGCTAGATGCCACGAAAGGGGCCGATCCGAGCTCACGGACAAACCAATCACAAACTACTCCAATCTGACTACGACAATGGCGCCGGCCACGATAGTGGCATACACGACCAGAGAAGACAAAGCTTCTATAATCAGTCCGAGTGGGTACCGAAACCATATGTTGCCACTTTTGTGGCATATCCGACTGCAAAGGGTTAAGTCCCTCACATACACCCTAACATGTACAGAGTTAAGTCCCTCACATACACCCTAACATGTGCATAGTTAAGTCCCTCACATACACCCAAACATGTGCAGAGTTAAGTCCCTCACATACACCCTAACATGTACAGAGTTAAGTCCCTCACATACACCCTAACATGTGCAGAGTTAAGTCCCTCACATACACCCTAACATGTACAGAGTTAAGTCCCTCACATACACCCTAACATGTGCAGAGTTAAGTCCCTCACATACACCCTAACATGTGCAGAGTTAAGTCCCTCACATACACCCTAACATGTGCAGAGTTAGTTCCTCACATACACCCTAACATGTGCAGAGTTAGTTCCTCACATACACCCTAACATGTGCAGAGTTAGTTCCTCACATACACCCTAACATGTGCAGAGTTAAGTCCCTCACATACACCCTAACATGTACAGAGTCAAGTCCCTCACATACACCCTAACATGTGCAGAGTTAAGTCCCTCACATACACCCTAACGTGTGCAGAGTTAAGCCCCTCACATTCACCCTAACATGTGCAGAGTTAAGTCCCTCACATACACCCTAACATGTGCAGAGTTAAGTCCCTCACATACACCCTAACGTGTGCAGAGTTAAGTCCCTCACATACACCCTAACGTGTGCAGAGTTAAGTCCCTCACATACACCCTAACGTGTGCAGAGTTAAGTCCCTCACATACACCCTAACATGTGCTGAGTTAAGTCCCTCACATACACCCTAACATGTGCAGAGTTAAGTCCCTCACATACACCCTAACATGTACAGAGTTAAGTCCCTCACATACACCCTAACATGTGCAGAGTTAAGTCCCTCACTTACACCCTAACATGTGCAGAGTTAAGTCCCTCACATACACCCTAACATGTACAGAGTTAAGTCCCTCACATACACCCTAACATGTGCAGAGTTAAGTCCCTCACATACACCCTAACATGTACAGAGTTAAGTCCCTCACATACACCCTAACATGTGCAGAGTTAGTTCCTCACATACACCCTAACATGTGCAGAGTTAGTTCCTCACATACACCCTAACATGTGCAGAGTTAAGTCCCTCACATACACCCTAACATGTACAGAGTCAAGTCCCTCACATACACCCTAACATGTGCTGAGTTAATTCCCTCACATACACCCTAACATGTGCAGAGTTAAGTCCCTCACATACACCCTAACATGTACAGAGTTAAGTCCCTCACATACACCCTAACATGTGCAGAGTTAAGTCCCTCACATACACCCTAACATGTGCAGAGTTAAGTCCCTCACATACACCTTAACATGTACAGAGTTAAGTCCCTCACATACACCCTAACATGTGCAGAGTTAAGTCCCTCACATACACCCTAACATGTACAGAGTTAAGTCCCTCACATACACCCAAACATGTGCAGAGTTAAGTCCCTCACATACACCCTAACATGTGCAGAGTTAAGTCCCTCACATACACCCTAACATGTACAGAGTTAAGTCCCTCACATACACCCAAACATGTGCAGAGTTAAGTCCCTCACATACACCCTAACATGTGCAGAGTTAAGTCCCTCACATACACCCTAACATGTGCAGAGTTAAGTCCCTCACATACACCCGAACATGTGCAGAGTTAAGTCCCTCACATACACCATAACATGTGCAGAGTTAAGTCCCTCACATACACCCTAACATGTGCAGAGTTAAGTCCCTCACATACACCCTAACATGTGCAGAGTTAAGTCCCTCACATACACCCTAACATGTGCAAAGTTAGTTCCTCACATACACCCTAACATGTGCAGAGTTTGTTCCTCACATACACCCTAACATGTGCAGAGTTAGTTCCTCACATACACCCTAACATGTGCAGAGTTAAGTCCCTCACATACACCCTAACATGTGCAGAGTTAAGTCCCTCACATACACCCAAACATGTGCAGAGTTAAGTCCCTCACATACACCCTAACATGTACAGAGTTAAGTCCCTCACATACACCCTAACATGTGCAGAGTTAAGTCCCTCACATACACCCTAACATGTACAGAGTTAAGTCCCTCACATACACCCTAACATGTGCAGAGTTAAGTCCCTCACATACACCCTAACATGTGCAGAGTTAAGTCCCTCACATACACCCTAACATGTGCAGAGTTAGTTCCTCACATACACCCTAACATGTGCAGAGTTAGTTCCTCACATACACCCTAACATGTGCAGAGTTAGTTCCTCACATACACCCTAACATGTGCAGAGTTAAGTCCCTCACATACACCCTAACATGTACAGAGTCAAGTCCCTCACATACACCCTAACATGTGCAGAGTTAAGTCCCTCACATACACCCTAACGTGTGCAGAGTTAAGTCCCTCACATTCACCCTAACATGTGCAGAGTTAAGTCCCTCACATACACCCTAACATGTGCAGAGTTAAGTCCCTCACATACACCCTAACGTGTGCAGAGTTAAGTCCCTCACATACACCCTAACGTGTGCAGAGTTAAGTCCCTCACATACACCCTAACATGTGCAGAGTTAGTTCCTCACATACACCCTAACATGTGCAGAGTTAGTTCCTCACATACACCCTAACATGTGCAGAGTTAAGTCCCTCACATACACCCTAACATGTACAGAGTCAAGTCCCTCACATACACCCTAACATGTGCTGAGTTAATTCCCTCACATACACCCTAACATGTGCAGAGTTAAGTCCCTCACATACACCCTAACATGTACAGAGTTAAGTCCCTCACATACACCCTAACATGTGCAGAGTTAAGTCCCTCACATACACCCTAACATGTGCAGAGTTAAGTCCCTCACATACACCTTAACATGTACAGAGTTAAGTCCCTCACATACACCCTAACATGTGCAGAGTTAAGTCCCTCCGACATATCCGACTGCAAAGGGTTAAGTCCCTCACATACACCCTAACATGTACAGAGTTAAGTCCCTCACATACACCCTAACATGTGCAGAGTTATGTCCCTCACATACACCCAAACATGTGCAGAGTTAAGTCCCTCACATACACCCTAACATGTACAGAGTTAAGTCCCTCACATACACCCTAACATGTGCAGAGTTAAGTCCCTCACATACACCCTAACATGTACAGAGTTAAGTCCCTCACATACACCCTAACATGTGCAGAGTTAAGTCCCTCACATACACCCTAACATGTGCAGAGTTAAGTCCCTCACATACACCCTAACATGTGCAGAGTTAGTTCCTCACATACACCCTAACATGTGCAGAGTTAGTTCCTCACATACATCCTAACATGTGCAGAGTTAGTTCCTCACATACACCCTAACATGTGCAGAGTTAAGTCCCTCACATACACCCTAACATGTACAGAGTCAAGTCCCTCACATACACCCTAACATGTGCAGAGTTAAGTCCCTCACATACACCCTAACGTGTGCAGAGTTAAGTCCCTCACATTCACCCTAACATGTGCAGAGTTAAGTCCCTCACATACACCCTAACATGTGCAGAGTTAAGTCCCTCACATACACCCTAACGTGTGCAGAGTTAAGTCCCTCACATACACCCTAACGTGTGCAGAGTTAAGTCCCTCACATACACCCTAACGTGTGCAGAGTTAAGTCCCTCACATACACCCTAACATGTGCTGAGTTAAGTCCCTCAAATACACCCTAACATGTGCAGAGTTAAGTCCCTCACATACACCCTAACATGTACAGAGTTAAGTCCCTCACATACACCCTAACATGTGCAGAGTTAAGTCCCTCACATACACCCTAACATGTGCAGAGTTAAGTCCCTCACTTACACCCTAACATGTGCAGAGTTAAGTCCCTCACATACACCCTAACATGTACAGAGTTAAGTCCCTCACATACACCCTAACATGTGCAGAGTTAAGTCCCTCACATACACCCTAACATGTACAGAGTTAAGTCCCTCACATACACCCTAACATGTGCAGAGTTAGTTCCTCACATACACCCTAACATGTGCAGAGTTAGTTCCTCACATACACCGTAACATGTGCAGAGTTAAGTCCCTCACATACACCCTAACATGTACAGAGTCAAGTCCCTCACATACACCCTAACATGTGCTGAGTTAATTCCCTCACATACACCCTAACATGTGCAGAGTTAAGTCCCTCACATACACCCTAACATGTACAGAGTTAAGTCCCTCACATACACCCTAACATGTGCAGAGTTAAGTCCCTCACATACACCCTAACATGTGCAGAGTTAAGTCCCTCACATACACCTTAACATGTACAGAGTTAAGTCCCTCACATACACCCTAACATGTGCAGAGTTAAGTCCCTCACATACACCCTAACATGTACAGAGTTAAGTCCCTCACATACACCCAAACATGTGCAGAGTTAAGTCCCTCACATACACCCTAACATGTGCAGAGTTAAGTCCCTCACATACACCCTAACATGTACAGAGTTAAGTCCCTCACATACACCCAAACATGTGCAGAGTTAAGTCCCTCACATACACCCTAACATGTGCAGAGTTAAGTCCCTCACATACACCCTAACATGTGCAGAGTTAAGTCCCTCACATACACCCGAACATGTGCAGAGTTAAGTCCCTCACATACACCCTAACATGTGCAGAGTTAAGTCCCTCACATACACCCTAACATGTGCAGAGTTAAGTCCCTCACATACACCCTAACATGTGCAAAGTTAGTTCCTCACATACACCCTAACATGTGCAGAGTTAATTCCTCACATACACCCTAACATGTGCAGAGTTAGTTCCTCACATACACCCTAACATGTGCAGAGTTAAGTCCCTCACATACACCCTAACATGTGCAGAGTTAAGTCCCTCACATACACCCAAACATGTGCAGAGTTAAGTCCCTCACATACACCCTAACATGTACAGAGTTAAGTCCCTCACATACACCCTAACATGTGCAGAGTTAAGTCCCTCACATACACCCTAACATGTACAGAGTTAAGTCCCTCACATACACCCTAACATGTGCAGAGTTAAGTCCCTCACATACACCCTAACATGTGCAGAGTTAAGTCCCTCACATACACCCTAACATGTGCAGAGTTAGTTCCTCACATACACCCTAACATGTGCAGAGTTAGTTCCTCACATACACCCTAACATGTGCAGAGTTAGTTCCTCACATACACCCTAACATGTGCAGAGTTAAGTCCCTCACATACACCCTAACATGTACAGAGTCAAGTCCCTCACATACACCCTAACATGTGCAGAGTTAAGTCCCTCACATACACCCTAACGTGTGCAGAGTTAAGTCCCTCACATTCACCCTAACATGTGCAGAGTTAAGTCCCTCACATACACCCTAACATGTGCAGAGTTAAGTCCCTCACATACACCCT
Organism: Stictocephala bisonia; assembly: GCA_035578905.1. Taxonomy (NCBI): domain Eukaryota; kingdom Metazoa; phylum Arthropoda; class Insecta; order Hemiptera; family Membracidae; genus Stictocephala; species Stictocephala bisonia. The sequence continues at coordinate 96,011 of JAQJVL010000253.1, read as the reverse complement.
AACGTGTGCAGAGTTAAGTCCCTCACATACACCCTAACGTGTGCAGAGTTAAGTCTCTCACATACACCCTAACGTGTGCAGAGTTAAGTCCCTCACATACACCCTAACATGTGCTGAGTTAATTCCCTCACATACACCCTAACATGTGCAGAGTTAAGTCCCTCACATACACCCTAACATGTACAGAGTTAATTCCCTCACATACACCCTAACATGTGCAGAGTTAAGTCCCTCACATACACCCTAACATGTGCAGAGTTAAGTCCCTCACTTACACCCTAACATGTGCAGAGTTAAGTCCCTCACATACACCCTAACATGTACAGAGTTAAGTGCCTCACATACACCCTAACATGTGCAGAGTTAAGTCCCTCACATACACCCTAACATGTACAGAGTTAAGTCCCTCACATACACCCTAACATGTGCAGAGTTAAGTCCCTCACATACACCCAAACATGTGCAGAGTTAAGTCCCTCACATACACCCAAACATGTGCAGAGTTAAGTCCCTCACATACACCCTAACATGTGCAGAGTTAAGTCCCTCACATACACCCTAACATGTGCAGAGTTAGTTCCTCACATACACCCTAACATGTGCAGAGTTAGTTCCTCACATACACCCTAACATGTGCAGAGTTAGTTCCTCACATACACCCTAACATGTGCAGAGTTAAGTCCCTCACATACACCCTAACATGTACAGAGTTAAGTCCCTTACATACACCCTAACATGTACAGAGTTAAGTCCCTCACATACACCCTAACATGTGCAGAGTTAGTTCCTCACATACACCCTAACATGTGCAGAGTTAGTTCCTCACATACACCCTAACATGTGCAGAGTTAGTTCCTCACATACACCCTAACATGTGCAGAGTTAGTTCCTCACATACACCCTAACATGTGCAGAGTTAAGTCCCTCACATACACCCTAACATGTACAGAGTTAAGTCCCTCACATACACCCTAACATGTGCAGAGTTAGTTCCTCACATACACCCAAACATGTGCAGAGTTAGTTCCTCACATACACCCTAACATGTGCAGAGTTAGTTCTTCACATACACCCTAACATGTGCAGAGTTAAGTCCCTCACATACACCCTAACATGTGCAGAGTTAAGTCCCTCACATACACCCTAACATGTGCAGAGTTAAGTCCCTCACATACACCTTAACATGTACAGAGTTAAGTCCCTCACATACACCCTAACATGTGCAGAGTTAAGTCCATCACATACACCCTAACATGTGCAGAGTTAAGTCCCTCACATACATCCTAACATGTACAGAGTTAAGTCTCTCACATACACCCTTTCATGTGCAGAGTTAGTTCCTCACATACACCCTAACATGTGCAGAGTTAAGTCCCTCACATACACCCTAACATGTACAGAGTTAAGTCCCTCACATACACCCAAACATGTACAGAGTTAAGGGAGGGAGGGAGGGAGGGAGGGAGGGTGGGAGGGAGGGTGGGAGGGAGGGATGGGGGAGGGAGGGTGGGAGGGAGGGTGGGTGGGAGGGAGGGAGGGAGGGAGAGGGAGAGAGAGAGAGAGAGAGAGAGAGAGAGAGAGAGAGAGAGAGAGAGAGAGAGAGAGAGAGAGAGAGAGAGAGAGAGAGAGAGAGAGAGAGAGAGAGAGAGAGAGAGAGAGAGAGAGAGAGAGAGAGAGAGAGAGAGAGAGAGAGAGAGAGAGAGAGAGAGAGAGAGAGAGGTGGAGAGGGAGGGGGAGGCGGAGAAGGAGAGAGATTATGTGATTCTTTTGTGTTTGTTACTACTACTCTGGTGTTAGTGGACTTGTCTTCTAAAGTAAGTTTGCTGATGTCCTATCTCTATAATATACTAATTCCTGGCCTAGTGCCCTTTAACCTAACTTGAAATCATCTAATGAAAAATTATTACACCTCACTTTAAAATAAAAATGAATAAATATATAAATAAAATCTGCACAATAATAAATGTATATGGACTTATGATAAAAAATAATAAAAGAGATGAGGCACATTAATTGGGGAAAAAATTGATTTCAAAGAGTACCAGAAACATAGCGTTATATTAATCAGAGACTTTAATGCCCAAATCATAGGGAAAGAAATTTGATTACAATCAGTTGTGAGGAAGTTATACTGTTACTATAATACTAATAAGAATGGAGTGAGTCTGATTGAAATTATAAATCACATTGACTCCCCTAATATTAAAATAAATAGTTTTATGAAAATTACCTGTAAAAATAGATTTGTCCACACTTAAATTCAGGTAGGCTAAATATAAAATTAGCTCCTGTTTTGTTTAGGAAACAAAGTTTATGATTTTAGTTTATATTTTATTAAAACTATGGAACTATTCTTTGCGCAATACTGACCTGGTAGCAATAGTAGCGCTCATGGAAGAAAGATTTGCCACTATTGCTACTAAAAAATTGGTGTTCACCAGGTTGCCATTACCAGGGCATAGGTTGCCATTACCAGGGCACAGGTTGCAGGCACAGAATACAATTTTCAACTTTCAAACACCCATGAAAAGCATAAATAATTTTATTATTACATCATGTCTGGATAATTTTTAGTTAAATATTCTTTCAACGTTCTTTCAATCAAATTTGTATCACCAAGTTTTCATAACAAACTGTTTACCATGTACATGTGTTTTGTGGTTCCTTAACAATATTTTAATGTATACCGTTGTTAAGAACTGTAGAATATTAATCTAAACTACGGCTAATAGTAACAATAATCCCTGAATTAATTTGATTAATATAAATAAATGCAATAAATTGTATTTATATAGAGTACATAAAAATCAATCTGTAATCTATGGTAACTTTATTTTATTTATCATTGAAGCGCAATGTTTTACAGTGACTTGCCATGATTCACAGTGACAATGGGGCTGTAGCTCTCATTTGATTTATTTGCTCACGTCAACTCCCTACTGACAGGTAAATGTAAAATGGAGTAAAGGCTGTGGGTGACCTACAACAAATAGCTTTGATTTGTACTTTAAGAAGAAAACTTGATACTTATGTATTATACAACAACTTCAAATTGCTCACCTACCACCCAATTTACAAATGTGTGTTGTTAAAACAGGAGTAAAAATAAAGATAGTGTTCACAGAAAATGCAAAATCTAAAAAATTTTGAAAAATATAAAAATGCTGACCTAGATTCAGATTATGATGTTACTAAAATGAAACTTAAACCAAATTGAATACATTTCATACTAAAATCAGAATATTTAACAGAAATTCATATGTATTCACCTGTGCCGAAAGGGAAAATTTGAGAAAATATCAATGTAGGATTTGTTACTAAAGCTGAAAACATTGCTTTCCTATAGACATTAAAAATCATAATTAGTGGACAGACAAATGTGATGATTTTATAACTGAAAGCTATCTAGCCTGGCGGAAATGAAATTCCCATAACTTAAAAACCGCAACCTTAAATAATTATATATAAGATCACAAGAAAACTTGTTTTATTTGATTAAAAGAAGTAAAAACTAAAACTTGCAAAGTACTACTGAATTTTCAAACTAGAGTGGAAATTTAGAAATATGAGTCAGGTGCAAAGCAATATATAATGGATTATTACTAACTTAAAAATTTTACGTAATATTGTTAATAATTTTTAAATCCTTTTTAAAGGTTATGTGCTATCTTAGTATTATGAGAATAAGTGTCACTACTACTCTTATCATTTATTACGATCATGTACACAGTCATTTTTCTTATGTAGCATGTTATCCAACATTGTTATAAAAAATATTTCTTCGTAGAAGGTGGAAAACCCAAAGAGCTTACGTTGCCTCACAGCAGTCAATATGTAACAGCAGTCGGTGTGTTCCTTACATCACGCTCAGACAGGTTATAACTACTGTGCTGCAGTAATGAGGCAGGTAATTTGTTAGCAGCAAAAAAGGTTGGTTTGAGGTCAGATCCTCCTTTTTGATTGGCAATTGATCAAATTAGATCTCTTGTGTAAGCCTGGTTATTAAACATTTTTTAATGCTGTAGTTAATCATTTTTCGAATTCATCAGAATGCAGTCTGACTTTTAATAAAATATTTGACAGTTTACTTCATTCTTACAATTCTTACATATGAGATGCCGACACAACGTTGTTGGTATTTTAAGGCGAATATGAATGATTATATGAGTGTAGGATGAGTGTGGATGAGTGTAGTCTGGTTACTAACTGAGTTCAACTGTTTCTCAGAAAGGGCAATTTATTAATAGCCCAACAGCCAGGGCAACTAAGGGACCTACAGCTTTACGTGGAATCCGAACCACGTAGTGCTGGTCTGATTTTCAGCTAATTGACAAGCCTGATACTCAGTTATCTCCCCCACACAACATCTGCACAATGACTACCACCCAACATGGACACCCCAGACTTCTCTAGTAGTGTCCACGCCGATAGCAACCACGGTATTAAGAGGACCGAGCATCCAACCTATCGGGATGCTCCCAAACACTTTGTCCCCAAGTAGCTAGGTTACAGCACTGCGCCACCAGTACCGACTTGATTATTAACTATCAATTACTGTTGATAACTAATCTTTAATAATAGTCTTAATAGTTTGCATCGATAAACATAACTAATTTTAATAACTTATTTATTTTGCCAAGAATTATGCTAAATAAATCGTTTTAATTCTAAAATTAACACATTGTCATTTTTATAATTTTAAAAGTTTATAGATTGATTATCGGTTCTAAAAAATTGATTGGTACCAAAATAATCAAGAATAAAAAGTAGTTTTTCCTAAATATTTTGTTATTCATTAATAAATAGCATGAAAAATAGTTATTTGTAGCTTTTCTAACTAACCCTAACTTATGTAAAATAGGAAATTTTTTATTATGAGAGTTTTCATTCAAAGATTAGAATTTATCAAGTTTTATAAAAAAAGTGCCAAAATTCTTGTTTTGATTAAAGGAAAATTTCATGTTTAGATTTTTCTCGCCTTAAGCTATGCTTTTCCGTTAGGTAGGAACCAATATTATTATTTTTTGTGTTATCCCGGACACATTTCTACAAACATCTAGCTTCTCAAAATGTTTCAAACTCAAATTACATTAGAGATCAATCAAACAAAACTATTTTTCATGCAATACAGAGTACAATGTATGAATAGGGTCAAAAATACATTTAGTACTTAACTAATAACACTAATATAACTAATAATAGACAACAATACAAATTATTACAATCTAGAGTTTGTATTATTAATTTGAAAACTCCTCAATAGAGTAAAGTGACAAATAATTCAAATGTAATTTGGATTAGTTTTGAAATTTAATCTTATTTTCTTCAGTTTTTATCGAATTAGCAACTTTTCTTACAAGTTGCTGACCAGCATAGTTTGGGGTTTTTTTTTTGAAAAATTTCAAAATTTGGCTGTTTAAATAGCTAATCACAGTATCTAGTATAGTGAATGTACACAGTTTAAATATTTCCGATGAAGAATAATAATAATTTTAAATTCAAAACAATATTTGTTCATTCCAAGAAATTTAGTAAATTTTGTTTGTTTGACTTTTTATTATAAATTAATAAACTATGTTTTTGTTTTATTTGGTTTCATGTGGAAGGCAATAGAGTTTATTTTGTTAACATTAGTAGGTAGATTTTGATTAAAACATGTATTTATTAATGAAAACTCAGTAAGAGAAATTAATTTGAAACACTCTTCATTCGAATTGGCCATTAAATAGGTTGTCATCCCTAGACACCACTCCAGGCAAACCTCTAAGATAGAAAATAAATAGCAGAGGTCCCAGGGTAGATCCCTGGGGCACACTATACATAATCCTCTGCAACGGTGACTTAAAAATTGGATTTACATTTGTGACTTGAACATACTGAAGCCTCTTGCTAACATAAGACTGAAACCAGTCAAAATTTATTCCTCCAACACCAAAATTTTTCAAATTTTGAAGAAGTTTATCATGAGAGCCACTGTCAAAGGCCCGGCTCAGGTCCATAAACACACCAATAATCAGACAATCAGCTGCTGTTGTCAAAGTGGACCAGCCCGGAAAAGCCATGCTGTTCCTTATAATCTAAAAGGCTATTAATTTCAAAGTAATTTAACAATTGGCTTTTTCACAGTAACTTCATACAGATTATACAAAGTTTGAAGCAGACTTATCAGACAAAAACTGGAAAAGTCTTGGAAATTGCCTTTTTTCATAAAGGAGTATTTTTGTAATTTGAGCTATTTTTAGATGATCAGAAAATATGCCACTCATATATAATAATAAGGAATGAATTTATAAGATGTGTAAGTGGCTTTAATAGATACAGTAACATCCTGTCTGGACTGTAATACTTTACCATACAATAGACTCACTCAACATCTATCCTGTATCTTGACGGAGTAAGATGTAATATGATTTTTTATATTTTCCTAAGAACTGAAAAATTATTATTTTAGCAATAAAACAATTTATTCATACATACTAAAGTAAATATGTATATTTGATTATTGTTCTAACATACAGTACTTTTATTTAT
>JAQJVL010000253.1:37500-89380 GCA_035578905.1 Stictocephala bisonia | reverse complement strand
ATTTAGTTTTTAGTTAAAGCGTATCTTTATGTTTATAAATCAAACTCTGCAATTGTAGAATATAAGTATGGTAAGCCTATGCCTATGGTAAACTATGTTAAATTTTAACCGTTTTGAGAATAACAAGATTTGAACAATAATTATGATTTTGGAAAACGTTTCAAGTAGAAATTCAATATTTTAGTAGACCCCTCTATTTGATTAGTGAATAAATTGATTTCGCTGTAAAAAGTCTACTTTTCTAAACAAATATTACTATTTTTTTATAAAAACAAAATGACATAAAAAATATTAAGAAATAAAATACAGCAGCAAAACCGGTACTGACTGGAAAATTGACAATTGTTGAAAAGAATTGGCCTTTCCGCTCAACATACATTCAGACAGAGAAGGTCGGGCGTGTAGCCACCTGAGGAGACGGCAGACGGGAGGAAGGGGTAATTGGGTTTCCGGTTGAAAATACTACGAAAACTTACTATACAGGAAATGATTCTTGGGACTATATTGCACTTCGTCCGGCGGATTAAACTGGACGTAGTTCCAACTTCTATCGCTAGTGTCGCATGACTTCTATATTTTCTTTCCCTTTAGAGCCCTCTTAAGCCTTATTTTGGTATTATTGAGATTTTTTACATATTACGATTTCTTAACGTATTTGTAGGAATATTTTGTTGAGAAACCAAGCTTATGATTTATTTTATCTTTAATAAAAACTAATTAAGATACAATAGTTTGAATTGTATTTTTACTTTGGTAGAAAGAAATATTTAAAGTAAACAATAAATTGAGAACGATTTTATTATAGAACATTTTGTTTGCCGCACCCACCCACACTTAATACTCCACTGCATTGACTGCTAAGTGCATATCACTACACTTCACGTACCTGACCTTGATCACAATGAAGTAATCCATTAATCCTAACTTTAAAAAATCCTTTGTTTGTACTTTTTACAAAGCTTAAAAAGCATAATAATTTGCATGAGGTCAAAATTTAAATTTTGCAGAACATTACTTAAATTGATGATTTTGTCCCTTAAAATTTGCTGGCACCAGTTACCTCCACTGGGTGACAAAATCTTGGAACTAGGCAACACTTGAGTCGCCTAGTTAACATGTTATTTTATGCACTGGTTTATAGGGTGGATTCTATAGTAAAAATTGTATTGACTAATATTTTGTAAGGTCTAAAAAACCTACTTAAACTATCACACAGATTTTGAAAACCTGAGATGTTATCAATGAGGTATTACCAAGTGTTATTAAACATTTTTTGTAGGAGTTGGAATTTGTCCTAATCATTGACAAATTATTGTCCTAATCCTTTCAGGGTTTGATTCATCATGCAATATCACTGTACTGTACTGTATGTGCAGGTGGGTGGGTGGTCAGTACTACTATATGTTTATGGGCTGGTGTGTGGGTTAATACAACTGTATGGGTCTGTAACTCAGCCACTAAACCATCCATTGTCTTTCAACTACATTACTCTTGATTGCTGCCCTGATAAAAATAATATTACTTTATTACTGACACAGTCTTATCTTATCATTGTAACTGCGATATTAAATTTATATCGAAAGATATACGCATATTAACTCTAACATTGGTAGGCTGCCAAAAGTGTTTGTTTTTCCATGCTGACAAAATGGTATTTCCTATAATCTATTCCGATTATAAATCACCGTTTTCTGCTTGATCTAAATTCCCTAGGAATAAATTTATTTATTCCCTAGACGCCCATCGTCAAGATATGGGCGAATATGGATTTCGAATGATTGTAGGGTGATATTGGTTAATCATTTACGACTTGCATACTTGTCGGCACTAGTATATGCTGGCAACTTGGGGATAAAGTGCTATGAAGATTGTAGACGATAGTGTATGCTCGGTCCTCTTAATACGACATGGCATCCACTCAATTCTTGCTATTGGCATGGACACTACTAGAGAATTCTGGGTTGTCCATGTTGAGTGGTAGTCAGTGTCCAAGATGTTGTATAAGGAAGATAACTCAGTATCAGGCTTGTCAACCAGCTGAAAATCAGACCAATTTCACATAAAGCTGTAGTTCCCTCAGTTGCCCTGGCTATTGGGCTATTAATAAATGGCCCCTTCTGAGCATAAGTTGAACTCAGTTACACCACTACCACAGAACCAGACTACACAGGTCATCCGCACTCATACAATTTACTATAGCTGTAGTAATATACGCACAAGAGTGGTGTCAGGTTCTCTTATCTCAGGGTATATGAGGGTTACACCATAAACTTTAATTTACTTGTCTCGCAAACACCATTGATATAGTGTTCCAGTTTTATAATTGTTTCTTTTATAACATTCTTTTATAATTGTTTCTTTTATGGGCAAGCCGGTGGCCGAGTGGTCTAAGGCGTCAGGACTTTGAGCTTTGGTTAGAGATGGCGCTGGTTCGAATCCGGCCTAGACCGGAAGATTTAACAGTAATATTCACCTTCTACTGTACTGGTTCGCCCCTGTACTCTGTCTGATTAAGTTCCTTGCACAGATCAATAGTCTATGAGGAATGGGCAGAGTAAGGGAAAGAAGGAGGTTGGCCTCTCCTTTAAAAAAAATTTATGATATTTGATGTAACAAATACGTAAAATGTATATCGTAATAAACGATTTTGATTCTTTTATTTAAATCTCTAGTATGCTAAAACTGGACTTAATTGTCAAGGTCTAGGTTGCAATTTCCACCTAACGATATCTGTTTCAGGGGACCTGGTGTATGCGGTAAATGGTTACACTTCTCCCATGATCCCTGTTCAAGGGTTCACGCTGGATCCCCTAGCTGAAACCATTCTTGACCACTGGGGACCCACCAACCAAGTAGGTAGATCACTGAAAATATAGTTTAAACAATTTATTCAGGAGCACATGTTGAATTACTCAGGCTTTAGAAATGGCTCAAACTTTTGGCAACTACCATCTACAATCTCATTCTTTCTTATCGTTTATTTATTTATCATTTATTTTTTTTATCATAATTCCAGCACAAACAGTTATACTCTCCTCTACTTATAACAGTCTTATATAACCTACCCTTCAAAGTTTAAGTCTGATAAGAAGGAGGTAAACTTTAACAGTACAGCATTATTATTTGAGACTCACTGAAATATACTATAGGGCATCAGCAAAAATACAGTACCTAAGAAGACAGGTTCACTAACACTTTGCAGTAGAGAATGCAAATTCACAAATGTTCAGTGCCACCAAGAGTATAACCAATAAATTGATAACCAATTATAACATTGTAAACCAAAATACAGAAAACTTTTCAAAGAATCTTGACAGTAGACTCAATAGTTGACTCTAAATCATCGAATGAGTATATTGTATATTGGAGAGATAGGAAATCAGCAAACTTACCTTAGAAAACAAGTTCACTAACACCAGAGTAGTAGTAACATACACAAAAGAACCCCATAATCACACAAATTTTCAATACCACTGGCACTTTCTTCAGGTGAGGAGAGAGAGAGAGAGAGAGGGGAGAGAGAGAGAGAGAGAGAGAGAGAGAGAGAGAGAGAGAGAGAGAGAGAGAGAGAGAGAGAGAGAGAGAGAGAGAGAGGGAGGGAGGGAGGGAGGGAGGGAGGGAGGCGGAGAAGGAGAGAGATTATGTGATTCTTTTGTGTATGTTACTACTACTCTGGTGTTAGTGAACTTGTCTTCTAAATTAAGTTTGCTAGTATATCTGTACAATATACTAATTCCTGGCCTAGTGCCCTTTAACCTAACCTTAAATCATCTAATCAAAAATTATTATACCTCACTTTAAAATAAAAATGAATAAATATATAAATAAAATCTACACAGTATTAAATGTATATGGACTTATAATCAAAAATAATAAAAGAGATGGGGCACATTAAATGGGGAAACATTTGATTTAAAAGAATACCAGAAACATAGCATTATATTATTCACAGACTTTAATGCCCAAATCATAGGGAAAGAAATTTGATTACAATCAGTTGTGAGGAAGTTATACTGGTATTATATAATACTTATAAGAATGGAGTGAGTCTGATTGAAATTATAAATCACATTGACTCCCCTAATATTAAAATAAAAAGTTTATGAAAATTACCTGTAAAAATAGATTTGTCCACACTTAAATTCAGGTAAATATAAAATTAACTCCTGTTTAGGAAGCAAAGTTTATGATTTTAGTTTATATTTTATTAAAACTATGGAACTATTCTTTGCGCAATACTGACCTGGTAGCAATAGTAGCGCTCATGGAAGAAAGATTTGCCACTATTGCTACTAAAAAATTGGTGTTCACCAGGTTGCCATTACCAGGGCACAGGTTGCCATTACCAGGGCACAGGTTGCAGGCACAGAATACAATTTTCAACTTTCAAACACCCATGAAAAGCATAAATAATTTTATTATTACATCATGTCTGGATAATTTTTAGTTGAATATTCTTTCAACGTTCTTTCAATCAAATTTGTATCACCAAGTTTTCATAACAAACTGTTTACCATGTAGATGTGTTTTGTGGTTCCTTAACAATATTTTAATGTACACCGTTGTTAAGAACTGTAGAATGTTAATCTAAACTACGGCTAACAGTAACAATAATCCCTGAACTAATTTGATTAATATAAATAAATGCAATAAATTGTATTTATATAGAGTACATAAAAATCAATCTGTAATCTAGGATAACCTTATTTTATTTATCATTGAAGCGCGATGTTTCACATTGACTTGCTATGATTCACAATGACAATGGGGCTGTAGCTCTCATTTGATTTACTTTGCTCACGTCAACTCCCTACTGACAGGTAAATGTAAAATGGAGTAAAGGCTGTGGGTGACCTACAACAAATAGCTTTGATTTGTACTTTAAGAAGAAAACTTGATACTTATGTATTATACAACAACTTCAAATTGCTCACCTACCATCCAATTTACAAATGTGTGTTGTTAAAACAGGAGTAAAAATAAAGATAGTGTTCACAGAAAATGCAAAATCTAAAAAATGTCGAAAAATATAAAAATGCTGACCTAGATTCAGATTATGATGTTACTAAAATGAAACTTAAACCAAATTGAATACATTTCATACTAAAATCAGAATATTTAACAGAAATTCATATGTATTCACCTGTGCCGAAAGGGAAAAGTTGAGAAAATATCAATGTAGGATTTGTTACTAAAGCTGAAAACATTGCTTTCCTATAGACATTAAAAATCATAATTAGTGGACAGACAAATGTGATGATTTTATAACTGAAAGCTATCTAGCCTGACGGAAATGAAATTCCCATAACTTAAAAACCGCAACCTTAAATAATTATATATAAGATCACAAGAAAACTTGTTTTATTTGATTAAAAGAAGTAAAAACTAAAACTTGCAAAGTACTACTGAATTTTCAAACTAGAGTGGAAATTTAGAAATATGAGTCAGGTGCAAAGCAATATATAATGGATTATTACTAACTTAAAAATTTTACGTAATATTGTTAATAATTTTTAAAACCTTTTTAAAGGTTATGTGCTATCTTAGTATTATGAGAATAAGTGTCTCTACTACTCTTATCATTTATTACGATCATGTACACAGTCATTTTTCTTATGTAGCATGTTATCCAACATTGTTATAAAAAATATTTCTTCGTAGAAGGTGGAAAACCCAAAGAGCTTACGTTGCCTCACAGCAGTCAATATGTAACAGCAGTCGGTGTGTTCCTTACATCACGCTCAGACAGGTTATAACTACTGTGCTGCAGTAATGAGGCAGGTAATTTGTTAGCAGCAAAAAAGGTTGGTTTGAGGTCAGATCCTCCTTTTTGATTGGCAATTGATCAAATTAGATCTCTTGTGTAAGCCTGGTTATTAAACATTTTTTAATGCTGTAGTTAATCATTTTTCGAATTCATCAGAATGCAGTCTGACTTTTAATAAAATATTTGACAGTTTACTTCATTCTTACAATTCTTACATATGAGATGCCGACACAACGTTGTTGGTATTTTAAGGCGAATATGAATGATTATATGAGTGTAGGATGAGTGTGGATGAGTGTAGTCTGGTTACTAACTGAGTTCAACTGTTTCTCAGAAAGGGCAATTTATTAATAGCCCAACAGCCAGGGCAACTAAGGGACCTACAGCTTTACGTGGAATCCGAACCACGTAGTGCTGGTCTGATTTTCAGCTAATTGACAAGCCTGATACTCAGTTATCTCCCCCACACAACATCTGCACAATGACTACCACCCAACATGGACACCCCAGACTTCTCTAGTAGTGTCCACGCCGATAGCAACCACGGTATTAAGAGGACCGAGCATCCAACCTATCGGGATGCTCCCAAACACTTTGTCCCCAAGTAGCTAGGTTACAGCACTGCGCCACCAGTACCGACTTGATCATTAACTATCAATTACTGTTGATAACTAATCTTTAATAATAGTCTTAATAGTTTGCATCGATAAACATAACTAATTTTAATAACTTATTTATTTTGCCAAGAATTATGCTAAATAAATCGTTTTAATTCTAAAATTAACTCATTATCATTTTTATTTTTAAAAGTTTATAGATTTCTAAAAAATTGATTGGTACCAAAAAAATCAAGAATAACAAGTAGTTTTTCCTAAATGTTTTGTTATTCATTAATAAATAGCATGAAAAATAGTTATTTGTAGCTTTTCTAACTAACCCTAACTTACGTAAAATAGGAAATTTTGTACTATGAGAGTTTTCATTCAAATGATTAGAATTTATCAAGTTTTATAAAAAAAATGCCACAATTCTTGTTTTGATTAAAGGAAAATTTCATGTTTAGATTTTTCTCGCCTTAAGCTATGCTTTTCCGTTAGGTAGGAACCAATATTATTATTTTTTGTGTTATCCCGGACACATTTCTACAAACATCTAGCTTCTCAAAATGTTTCAAACTCAAATTACATTAGAGATCAATCAAACAAAACTATTTTTCATGCAATACAGAGAACAATGTATGAATAGGGTCAAAAATACATTTAGTACTTAAACTTAACTAATAACACTAATATAACTCATAATAGACAACAATACAAATTATTACAATCTAGAGTTTGTATTATTAATTTGAAAACTCCTCAATAGAGTAAAGTGACAAATGTTACAAATGTAATTTGGATTAGTTTTGAAATTTAATCTTATTTTCTTCAGTTTTTATCGAATTAGCAACTTTTCTTACAAGTTGCTGACCAGCATAGTTTGGGGTTTTTTTTTTGAAAAATTTCAAAATTTGGCTGTTTAAATAGCTAATCACAGTATCTAGTATAGTGAATGTACACAGTTTCAATATTTCCGATGAAGAATAATAATAATTTTAAATTCAAAACAATATTTGTTCATTCCAAGAAATTTAGTAAATTTTGTTTGTTTGACTTTTTATTATAAATTAATAAACTATGTTTTTGTTTTATTTGGTTTCATGTGGAAGGCAATAGAGTTTATTTTGTTAACATTAGTAGGTAGATTTTGATTAAAACATGTATTTATTAATGAAAACTCAGTAAGAGAAATTAATTTGAAACACTCTTCATTCGAATTGGCCATTAAATAGGTTGTCATCCCTAGACACCACTCCAGGCAAACCTCTAAGATAGAAAATAAATAGCAGAGGTCCCAGAGTAGATCCCTGGGGCACACTATACATAATCCTCTGCAACGGCGACTTAAAAATTGGATTTACATTTGTGACTTGAACATACTGAAGCCTCTTGCTAACATAAGACTGAAACCAGTCAAAATTTATTCCTCCAACACCAAAATTTTTCAAATTTTGAAGAAGTTTATCATGAGAGCCACTGTCAAAGGCCCGGCTCAGGTCCATAAACACACCAATAATCAGACAATCAGCTGCTGTTGTCAAAGTGGACCAGCCCGGAAAAGCCATGCTGTTCCTTATAATCTAAAAGGCTATTAATTTCAAAGTAATTTAACAATTGCTTTTTCACAGTAACTTCATACAGATTATACAAAGTTTGAAGCAGACTTATCAGACAAAAACTGGAAAAGTCTTGGAAATTGCCTTTTTTCATAAAGGAGTATTTTTTGTAATTTGAGCTATTTTTAGATGATCAGAAAATATGCCACTCATATATAATAATAAGGAATGAATTTATAAGATGTGTAAGTGGCTTTAATAGATACAGTAACATCCTGTCTGGACTGTAATACTTTACCATACAATAGACTCACCCAACATCTATCCTGTATCTTGACGGAGTAAGATGTAATATGATTTTTATATTTTCCTAAGAACTGAAAAATTATTATTTTAGCAATAAAACAATTTATTCATACATACTAAAGTAAATATGTATATTTGATTATTGTTCTAACATACTGTACTTATATTTATGATTCATAACATTTGTTTTTCAGGTTTTTCAAAACCCTCATGATGTTGCTATCTCCCAAGATGGGCACGATTTGTACGTTTGTGAGATTGGGCCTAACAAAGTGTGGAAGTTCATTCTGCAGCACAATTACGAACAAAACAACGGGCCTAATAATGAACCGAATACTTTCTGAGTCTGAGCTCCTGTTGCCAAAAAAAAAAAAAAATATTACTTTAGAAATAGTAAAAATAAGTACCTGTCCTCTCTTTGAATTTAAATATCCAGAATATATATATATACATATTTATTGAATGTAGTTGATAGGCCTATATTGAGTTTTTTTATTTAAATAAAGAATGCACAGAGTTTAACTTCAAAATATTTGTTGAAAGCTCTATTAACCTTGTTTAAACATAATTGTTGTGGTCCAACAGTGTCCTAAATAAATAAGGCGATACCACTTCTGGCTACTAATTGTTCTTTTTATTTACACGTTCTAAATCACTAAATTACACACCATTAACTATTCACAAACTTAAATTATTACTTAGACACTATTTTGACACTTAAATTAATCATTTATATTTCCAATAATTTATATTGCTTATCACACTGTTCACCTAATGTCTGACACTGTTCAGTATACTGTCACAGTTAAACACTGCCACTCTGTAGACTGTCACTCACTGATTGGTTGGCCGAAGGGTGTGTTTACATAACCCAGAGATGTAAGCCCAGAAGAGTCAGGATCTGGCGATGGTAATCCTGGAAGGGGGATCTAGAACTTCTCGACATCAATTCAGAAAAAGCCTCGATTCTCCTATATGTCATTCTAGTCCTTTCTGGAGGACCTGGATTAGCCCCGCAGGCAGTTACCTATTGCGCAGGGAGGGAACGCAATGACCTAGGTGGCGCTGATGGTGACTGCCGTGATCCGTAACAATATCATGTCAGTTTACACATTAATTAATATTGTATTAGTCAATTCAACATATATTATCAAATAACAGACAAATTATCAAAATAATAATTTCTGTTAATTTAGTTATTGTAGCAACAGAACATAGAAATATTGAAAGAAAAAAGACGCTTCTGGAATTAGTCTAACTTGTTTTTTTATTCATTAATGTGACTTCCAGTGTCAGGCAGGGGCGTAGCCAGAGGGGGGATATCGGGATGTATCCTCAGTACAAGTCTCTATTCTATGAAGCAAGTAAAAGAATGTATAACTATAGTAAGATCTAAAGCTGGCAGTATCTCCATGATTATTGAAAGATAAAGATGAAATTTTTATTTAGAATTTACTAGAGAAAAGCGGTTGAAAGTAGCTCAGTTCAATACAGTCTGTGTGAAAGCCACTTCACCCCTTTCTGCCCAGCGAGGTTGCCAACTGCATTGACTCACTTCACCACTACCATATATTTTATAATACATTTTTTAAAGCATAAATATATTAATTGATTTATACTTACTATACATATGATAAGTAAGTACATCATAGTACAATAAATACCCACTTTTATGCTTTTGAGTTTAGTTAACCAGTGATAAACATGAGTTTTGTATATACTTGCTTATTTTTACTAATTTAGTTTTAGTTACGTGTTAAAGTAATTAAAATTTAACTGTATTAAGTAAGTTTTAATTTTTCAATAAATATTTTTTTTTTAATATGAACCAGTTGACTTTACTTAAGTAATGAAACTAACAATTATCGGTATTGATTTTGGTTTATACTTATTCTAATTTTAACCATACAAATACTTCATATACAGGCTTGTAAAAAATGGAAACAAAAATTACTATCAGTATTTTTATAATATTTATTTATTTTACTTTAAAAACTGGCCAAGTGCAACGACAATTGTACCAATAGCTGTTCAGTCAGCATTACCTGCCATCAGATCATTTTCCTTGGTAAACTCTAATCGGACCATATAATATTGACCAAGAAAAACTGTCACAGAAATTTTCTGTTCTCAGAAAAAACGTTAAAACCTCTTATCTTAGTCTTAAAATAATGCATATTCCAAAAAGAGACTTTTGTTTGACGAAGAGATATTGTGTCATGTAGAGCTATAATATTTTTTAGCCATGTAGACTTATCTTCTTCCACCTTGACCAACACAGCAGAAATCAGTGCCTGAAATGCTAAAACACAAAGAAACGGAAACAGAAATAAGGATTCAAAATCAAGAAGGTATTTGTACAGTACAAATATTCTGTATAGAAGAATTGTTTCTGTCCATATGGTAGGTCTCAAGGAGTCCTGTCAGTAGGGAGGGAGGGAAAACAAAGTGGTGATTTTTTTCTGCAAAGTTTACCCAGTTTTAGTCCTAGATGTGGAATTGTAAATACGAAGAGTAAATAAACAATTTTAACCCAACAATTTGAACCCATCTTGTCACAGACCAAGAAGCTGAACAGTAAGCAAAAAGCATTTTACCCACTGTAAGTAGTGAGGAAATCACTGATAATTTCATATCTGATGATAGTTGTTGTTGAATTATCCTCTATTTACATGATATTTTATCAAATTACTGTTTGTTTATCTAAAGTGGGATTCATTCAAATTGTGGGACAATTTCACCACACTGGTCTCCTTGAACATGATTGATATGGCTCTCAATGCCTTCACCAATTAATAAGTAATATATTATGAAAACAATTTATAATTTAATAAATATATACTTTTTTTAAGAGAACAAAAGCCTATTCCATAAAAGCGCTGTATATTTTCAAGAAAGAATTTCATTCCTTAAAGGGTAGTTGTTTTTATTTATCTAGGAGGCAAGAATAAGAATATGAGCGGCTTTTAATGCCTCAAACATATGAGAATGTTTCATCATACCGCATTTTAAAGCGCATGAGTGATTTTTCTGGCATTAATGAAATGTGTGCATCCCATAAAAACTAGTATAAATTTTGATTCAGGTTAACTCAAGTGAGTGATAGCATTTAGTACAATTGAAATTTGTTATTTATGTCTTTTTATTTAGTATTCAGATTTTTCTTCCCATATACCAGGAGGCATCAGCAAACTTAGTTGAGGAGACAAGTGCCTGAGAAGAAATTGGCCAATTTGCGTCTCATCACGAAATCTCCAGAACCATTGAACAAATGCTGATGAAATTTGGAGGGAATTAGATTTTGTACCAAAGAGACCGCTAAGTAAGGATTTCTCTAAATTCCATTCCTAAGGGGTAGTAGAAATATCATCTAAATTTTTCTTATTTTCCATAAGAATAAAATTGGCATTCATCATTCATTTAATCTAATATATATATATATAATATATATAAATAAAAGGCTTTATATATATATAAAGCCTTTTACCATTCATCACTATTTATCCAAAATTATAACTCAAATTGAATTTAAATGTTGTACATAGGTTTATCTTGGCCCCTAGAGCAGGGATACTCAATATGCGGCCTTTGCCTAAATTCTTTGCGGACCTTAAAATTCTTTTCAACTGCAATGATTTATTAAAGTGACATTCACTTTAGTGTTTTTATAAGCCAACAAAAAATGGTTACAATGGTTAGTCTTTGTTATGATGTACTAAATAATAAATTAATAGCAGAAAGACAGATGAAATACAAGCTAGAAAACAACGAAAAAGTTTATGTATATGTACTTGCGGCCCTTACATTATTTTGAGAAAAGTAATAAGGCTCTTTATGAAATCCTAATGAGGACCCCTGCCCTAGAGGCTAACTAAGAAAGAATTTTCCTCTTCAACCTCAGAACTCCCACTGGCCTCCAAAATTCCCATGGTAATCTTATGGAGCTATATTAATTGATTTATTTATTTAACTAACAGCTGTTAAATAAAAACAAATTGAGTAAATTGTGGTAAGCTAAACTTTTATAATTAAAAATAATTAATTGAATACTGTAGTAAATTTTATATCAACTGTTCTAAATTGGATATTAGATTAAGTAATTTGAATAATAGTGAAAAAATACAGTGCTAACTGAAAGATTCCAACACATATTTCGATTTTATAATCAAACTCAATATTATGACCGGCAAAGCGGGCAGGTTCAGCTAGTCTACATATATAAAAGCCATTTACCACTCATCTATATTTCTCCAAAACTATTCTTTCAATTGACTTGAATTGTTATACATAGGTTTATCTTGGCCCCTAGAGGCTCACTAAGAAAGGATTTTTCTTTCCGACTTCAGGATTCCCTCCCACTGGCATCTAAAGTTCCCATGGTATTCTTATGAAGCTATATTAATTTATTGGTTTATTTAATTAACAGCTGTTGAATAAAAACAAATTGAATACATTTTTGTGGTAAGCTAAACTTTTAAAATTAAAAATTTATTGAGTACAGTAGTAAATTATACATAATATCAGCTATTATAAATGGGATATTAGATTAAATAATTGTTTTTTAAATAACAAAGTATTTTGTTTGATTTATCATTATCATTATGAAATCGAAATATTGAAGGTCATCTCCATTAACTCTGACATGATTGGACTACTTTGCATCCCCTAAAGTAGACTCTTATAGGGGTGTTCTAGACTATAAAACTGTTATCTAGGAGAATGACAGCAGGCTGAGCTTTTATATTGATGTTTCGGTTTTGAGAGAACCACACAAGGAAGGGTAAGCAAGCGTAGAGAATCACTCCGTAGCGAAGCAAGGGCCATCAGCTAGTATGCTCTAAATTTAGTTATGTTTTGCGTCTAGTGTATTGAGTTGGTGGCCTTGACTTCTCAGGTACGTTTTCAAATCAGTGTTGACAAACCTTTTTATAAATTTGTGGGTGGGAGGTAGGTAAGCTAATTACATAGCACAGGCCCTTCCACCCACCTATACATATATGATAGTAATAGTCCACCTCTACCTGTCCATACAAATACAGTGTAAAATTGCCACCATGCATACAAACAAATCATTTTAAGTTGCACTGCTTCTTTTCCATGTCCTCTATCTTCAAAAAAATTTCTTTGCTTACAAATTATTTATCGTGAAGATGAACATTGGAGGAGAAAAATATTATGCTCCCTCGGGAGAGTAAGTAGGTAAAAAATTTAGTATGTGTGTTAACATTAGGTAGAGCACACTCAGGATATTAAATGTTTTAAGGATATGTACTATATATAATTGATATCAAATTTCGATTAACACTTCACTTATGCAGTTAACCAATTTTTTTTATCAGAAATTCTAACCCTCTACGGTAACAAGCTTAGTAATTTGAAACTTTGGCTCATGCATCATTGATTACAGGGCATGAATAAACCCAAAATAGAGGAACTTAAGGCCACGGACAGATTGATTACAGGGTGTGGCTGTCCTCTACAGGAGTAACTTAAGGTCAGATAGGATATATAGTAAGGCATTGCTATGTCCAAATGCACAGATTATAGTCGTAAAGAATCGGTTACAGAGATGTCCAGAAACAATTGATATGATGGACTATGTAGTCGCAATACACATGTGAGTGATCCGAATAAATAGCAGTTTCCATCTCATCCTAGAGTAGTATACTATGTCAGGTTTGTGTAGGAATATGGCATAGGATCAAGAAATTATCATAATTTCATCCTAATCAGCTCTCTCTCTCTCTCTCTCTCTCTCTCTCTCTCTCTCTCTCTCTCTCTCTCTCTCTCTCTCTCTCTCTCTCTCTCTCTCTCTCTCTCTCTCTCTCTCTCTCTCTCTCTCTCTATATATATATATATATATATATATATATATATATATATATATATATATATATATATATATATATATATATATATATATATATATATACAGTACAGATACAAATACCATATATATATATATATGTATATATATATATACAAATACCACTGTATGTGTATGGGTGGGCGAGTGAGTCAGCAAAGGGCATTTTCTTTAGAAAAATTAAATTCCTGTCACATACCATGTACTTCTTGCAAGACCCCACACACTACTCCCGAACCAGAATTGAACATTTAACTTTTACACTGTCTTATTTGATATAACACATTTGTAACTGTAATTAAGGCTCTTTTTAAGAAAATATCCTTAAAATAAAACGAATATATATAGAGTGTATGGTTTTTTTTCTCAGCTACCATTTATTAATTTAAAATTATATTAAAGCTGTGTTGTATACTTGGAAAAAAAATCCAAAAGTCATTAGATATTAATAAATATAAAAGTATCAAGTGATCTCCTGTCACAGAGCTAAATCCAATCCATGAAGCTATTGGACCTACCTCACTGATTCTATATATGCTAGCTAATCCCTCCGTAAAAGAGCGCATCGGGATAGATTGTGATTCATTTTTGGATAGACTCCCCACAATAACATGACTGATCTACTGTCAATCCACTCCAGTAGTTACATCTGCCCTCTCCAGTTCAGAACCGATTCAACAATGTCAACTCTCTACGAGGGAGGTTCATCCCACCTACAGGTATTAACAGATCGATAATGAGGAACATATTTTGTCCATCAAAACTGTTCCACACTATTGCCCAGCTAGTGTTGGGTCAGAAATTTGATCTGCTCAACTGGAAAGCATTATGTAGAGGTGGATTTTGAGATTTTAAGTGGCCGTTCTGACATGGGAGATCCTGTGTAATAAGGAGGTAAGGCTTTAAGTGACCGTTCTGACATGGGAGATCCTGTGTAATGAGGAGGTAAGGCTCTAAGTGACCGTTCTGACATGGGAGATCCTGTGTAATGAGGAGGTAAGGCTCTAAGTGACCGTTCTGACATGGGAGATCCTGTGTAATGAGGAGGTAAGGCTCTAAGTGACCGTTCTGACATGGGAGATCCTGTGTAATGAGGAGGTAAGGCTCTAAGTGACCGTTCTGACATGGGAGATCCTGTGTAATGAGGAGGTAAGGCTCTAAGTGACCGTTCTGACATGGGAGATCCTGTGTAATGAGGAGGTAAGGCTCTAAGTGACCGTTCTGACATGGGAGATCCTGTGTAATGAGGAGGTAAGGCTCTAAGTGACCGTTCTGACATGGGAGATCCTGTGTAATGAGGAGGTAAGGCTCTAAGTGACCGTTCTGACATGGGAGATCCTGTGTAATGAGGAGGTAAGGCTCTAAGTGACCGTTCTGACATGGGAGATCCTGTGTAATGAGGAGGTAAGGCTCTAAGTGACCGTTCTGACATGGGAGATCCTGTGTAATGAGGAGGTAAGGCTCTAAGTGACCGTTCTGACATGGGAGATCCTGTGTAATGAGGAGGTAAGGCTCTAAGTGACCGTTCTGACATGGGAGATCCTGTGTAATGAGGAGGTAAGGCTCTAAGTGACCGTTCTGACATGGGAGATCCTGTGTAATGAGGAGGTAAGGCTCTAAGTGACCGTTCTGACATGGGAGATCCTGTGTAATGAGGAGGTAAGGCTCTAAGTGACCGTTCTGACATGGGAGATCCTGTGTAATGAGGAGGTAAGGCTCTAAGTGACCGTTCTGACATGGGAGATCCTGTGTAATGAGGAGGTAAGGCTCTAAGTGACCGTTCTGACATGGGAGATCCTATGTAATGAGGAGGGTATTCAAGATCTTATTGAATTCTTTAAGAAGTACCTCCTGAAGTCTTATTTCTAGGGGACCTATATTGTACAGCACTGGGAGCCAAGGTAGAGAAGTTGCCATATGAGTGTCACTAGTACCTCTCATGGCTCTATTAAGTTGGACATCAATTGCGTTTGTATGTGTGCTACTTAACCATACAGGAGCACTGTATTCAGCAGCTGAATAAACCAGTGAGAAAGCAGTAGTATGCAAGACGTGTGCATTGACTCCTCAAGTTGTTCCAGCCAAATTATGTAGTACATTTACCCTGGTTTTAATTTTAGCTGCTGTTTTTTAAGATGTCTTTTAACATCAGTGATCAATCTAACGTTACTCACATATACTGTGGTTGATCATTGTGGTGGAGTTTTACACCATTTAGAAAGATTAGCTAGTCAGTTACTTAGGTGGAAGCATTATGTAACAGGCCACTGGTTTTTGATGGGTTAGGATTTAGCCTCCTGGTGCTAAAATATTCTTTGGGGGCTGCAAGATCATTTGTGAGTGTTTCTTCAGCAACAGTGAATTCCTTGTGTTGATAAGCTGAAGCAATATCGTTTCCATACATAAATTGTCTAGACTTTGTGATTCACTAGCGGTTACACATTGTATAAAATTGTAGCAAGTACAAACTCCTGTAGCAGATGATCCTTTAGCTGTCTAAATGGGCTTTCTTCACAACCGAGATAAACTTTTATTAGCCTGGCACCAAGAATTTTCTCCAAAAGACGTAAAAGAAAGGGTCAGGGAAGATGGCTGTAGAACTTTAACAACAAACCTTTGCTCCATACTGTGTCATAAGCCGCTGTGAGATCAAAAAAAGCTACAAACTTCTTTTCAAGCCCATTCTCGATAAATGATGTCAGAGCTATAAACTGGACGATGCAACTCCCGCCAGAGCAAAAATTTGATTAGCTGATTAGCATGCTTAGTTTCAAAATTATAGGATCCAAGTCAGTTAATCATTAAATTGATAAGGAAGTTTAAGATATGTTGAACAACTAACCTAATATAATAATCATATCAAGAAAAAGGAGACTGATCTGAATAGAAAATAAAGAAAAAGCTGACGAATAGTCACAAAAATCAGTGTAAGTGTAAGAAATTAGCCTAAATATATTGTATTGAAGATAGCGTACTATGTTTACCATCCTCAGACCAGAGGGATTCACAAGGAAATTGATCACCATAATGTATGTTCCTTCTTGTGTATTTGTATTACAGTATATTAAATTTGCATCATGTGATCATAATAATTGCTTTACTGCATGAACATAGGATGGATATAGGACTAAAAATTCCTATATAACAATAAACCCTAGTTTAGTCATATTGCACTATTTGGTTATTTCTACAAGTACAGAACAAGCAATAAAGTAATATTATTACATACATATATACTTTGCATCACAGAGTTGATTTTAACATAGTTTGCATTATTTCCTATTATATACACTGTATGCTGTACACAAAATAATGAAAATAATCATCAAAAAAGTAAAAAAAATAAATCAAAATACTTTAGTCTTTATTGTGGATAAACTTACTAAAATAGTTAATTAATAAATTAGTAAGGATGTATTTAAAAGGCCTCTGTTTTATATAAACCAATACAAATACGGTTTCCCCCCAAACCTTCAACAACACTCCCTCATATTTTCCTTTCCTTATTTTCTGAATCAGGATAAGTAATCCTTACTTTAATGTGGTTCTTTACTTGAACATGTTTTGAAACAATCAGTGTTTTCCAAAAATATATAAGAATGTTGTTTTCTGGCTTTATGTGTCTCATATATTTTATTTTTCCAATGCCTAAACAAGTATACAGTTTTAGAAGAAGAATATATTTAGTTTAATACTCTATTAGATAAAACTTAAGTCAAC
Source organism: Stictocephala bisonia (assembly GCA_035578905.1). Lineage (NCBI taxonomy): Eukaryota > Metazoa > Arthropoda > Insecta > Hemiptera > Membracidae > Stictocephala > Stictocephala bisonia. Next base: position 71,566 of record JAQJVL010000253.1, on the reverse strand, counting down.
ATTTAGGATACTATGGTTTTTGGACTAGAGTCCAAATACTTTTCCAAAAAGTAAATTTATATTTAGAGTAGGTCAGTTTTAGATTACAAAAATTTGGTGGCCCTCGAGATTTAAAATTCTTGAGTTCAAAAGCTGAAGTCTAAAAATGAAGTTTATATTTGGATAAATGCTGAATTTTGTAGAGTTAACTCTCATATTGCTGAAGATAGATCAAGAAACTACCTTTTGCTTCAGAGGAAGATTGGTCAAAACTAATTTATTGCCCAAACATGGTCCTTATAGTCAAATAATTACTGAACTACACTGTTGGTTTGAACCAAAGGTCTTATTCATACCATACTTGAAATTTTAAACTTGCCAGGAATACTTTAGAACTTTTATCCTTAAAAAAGCAAACCAAAAGAGTTTGATAATATTCTAAATGTTTGCATACTCAGTTGATACAAACATCATGTTCAAGTTGTTCGCATTTGATAAAAGTGTTTGTCGATCGGGCAGTTTGTCTAGCTTGAAAAGAAATTCAAATTTTGAAGTCTTGGCCTTCAACTGCTCAAACCTCCCACAGCTGAGTAAACAGTATCGACTAATGGTAAGAAACATTCAACTTTAAATGTTTCTTGTGGTTCAGTAAGGGTTCAGGTTCATCTTTACAATAAAAGTTAAAGCGTTTCTTCTTCCTGATGAGTCTTAAGGTTTTGAACTTCACTTTAACTTTCAGTTCTTTAGTCAACTCTTTTGCTTTAACCAAACTAGATACAAATCCATTCTCACGAGAGTTGACTACAAATACATTTCAACGTGTCTACAGATTGCCAAATTTATTTATTTTTTGTTACTAAAATTGGCCAATTTAATGCCTATTCACAAGGCTCGAATGTGTGGAGCTGTATATGTCGCACACCCCTCAGGCCGGCCCTGCAAACATGATACAGTATGATTCATGTAATAGGGGTGCAAATCAATATATTGATTATCATTATTATAAATGGTCTATTACATTAATTAGATAAATTGTAAAATAATAATGAGTCAGTTTCTTTTTAATGTATTTTAAATGTCATAGCCATGGTAAAACCTTTAATGTCAGTAAACCTGTTGTTGTGGTTCCTAACAGGCCACAGTACAAGCAGATTTGGTTAACTATGGGTGTATGAGTTTTGATCCGTGAGGTCAGGCACAGACCGTCATAAAAGTGTCAACCTACTTGGTTGCTCCTCTGGGTGGCGTTTTGATCCGCGAGAAGGAGAAAGTGAGACTGCCAAACAGGGAGGGAAGACAGCAGATGGGGAATTTGGGGGTGAACAACCAGATGGTTACATGCCGGTCATTTTACCTAGAACTGACCCACAAGTCAGTATATTTGCTTTAGGTATACTGACGCTGCGAGCATACTGACTCTTATTACAGTTGATAGATGTCTGAAAGCGTGATTACTTCCAGAGTGATTTATTTACTAATTTAATTATTGGCTATGGATAATACAACTTTGTCGATCAACGGCTATGAAACGCTTTGATTTAATTTGAATGTTTAATCTAACAATTACATTATTTAATATTAATGATAATCACCCCGATAAGCTTTATTTTTTTAACAACCTACGTTGCATTGTGATTAAATGTAGAAAGTAAACATAATGTGCTTTCTAATAAATCTATACAAGTTAGCTAAAAATCCAAATTATAATTAAATGACAGATAGCAATTTTATAAATGTAAAAATCAACATTAAAATTAACATCCATTAACGGGGAGGAAATGTGTAACGTTTAAGTAAACGGACACCTACCGTCCGTATTTTATATAATAGATAAAATTATATAAGTGCATTAAAGGTGTAAAAAAATAAACGGACCAATTTAAATGTCATTCAAAAAATGTGAATTCTGATAACCAACCATGATATTTTGAGCTTCATTGAATTAAATTCGTTCTATTTTATTAGTTACATTAATACCTCAACTATGGCTTAAACTCCGCAGTTTTATTTTGTAATTTGACTCCTATTAAGCCTATTATAATAATACTAATAATTATTGTATCAAACCTCAAATGAGGTATTAAAATATATAATATAGTATAATATAATTAATATAATAAAAGTTGAGTAAAATGTACATATAAATTACAGTTGAACTTAAAATAAGTTTTTAATTTTGTGTAAACATTTTTCTAATAAATAGTAGTATATAATTTTTTATAAATTGTTTCACTTCTAGTTGTCTTAAATTATAAGGCAATTTATTATATAAATTAATATTCATAAATTCATGATTTTTTGTTGTTGTTGAGTATTAACATTGTATAATTTTCAGTTGATTCGAATGTTTTGTTTCATGCTTATTTATATTTTTATTTGAGGAAATTTATGTTAAATATAGGAAAGTTAATTTCTATAACTATGTACATTCAAACTATAATGTAATAAACGTGTAGTGTTTCTCTTACTTGAAAATAAATATAACAATCTTAATATATTTTTGCCACTTCCTCGATGACAGCAGTTCTACCCGAAGTTTTATGTTTAAAGTTAATGGTTGTTTAATTGTTATGTAGGCCTACCCATATTTAAAACCAAGTAAATAATTACGAAAAAAGCTATAAATGTAAGTTATTTAACCAAGAAAAGGAATAAATAAGTGGAAAAAATTAATAAAAATTTTCAAAGTAACATATTTTTAAATTTCATTCTTTTTCAGACGAACTATGATGTATATTTTAAATATATCTTTTAAAAGCAGTAGGTACTGTATTCTTGTTACGTTTAAAATGACACCTCATTCACAAAATTGGTTTCAATGTTAACATTGCTGCTATGGAAATAAATCCAATATGGATAACAGCCTCTGCAGATTCTCAAGCAAGAATTATTCTTTGGAAACTGTGTTGATGAACCACCAAATGAGTAATATCCGGTATGTGTAAAAGAATGTGGTATGCAGGGATGCCTTCAGTCTGTACCCTGAACTGTTCATTATAACAGGTTGTGCTATGGAGGCTGCTCCAAAAGTAATCGTAGGTCTATGAGGTAACGTGCAACTGTATTTTGTGCCAATCACCCCAAAATTCCTCTTCTCCCTCCTTGTCCGTCACTGTCACCTCCCCTTCCACTTTCACTTTTACTTTCGCGGATCAAAACGCAGCCTGAGCAGCAAAGGGATTAGTAGGAATGTTTATGACGGTCTGTACCTGACCCCACGAATCGAAATTCCGCCTCCCAATTAACTACGAGGTTTGAACATGAGTATAAAGTAAATTTACTTGAGATTTATGATCATACACAAAAATGAGATATACATCTTGAGTCTACGGATACACAATTAAGTCATCAACATCGAGGATACCTTGAGTCGACATAGCCAAATGTCTTAAAGACGTTATTACTGGACCAATAATATTCACATCCTAATGATAATATAATGTCACTGGGGAAACATGTTTTGCTTCATTAGGTAGTAGTCAAGGCCTCTATTAGTATCATGCCAATTGAAAGTGTGGGGAGCCTAGTGTGACACTGTTGAGGTTGAGGTGGCATTGCGTCAAAGAGAGTCATAGGCTACTGATGGATAAATCCATGTAGTCAGATTGTCGGTCAGTACATGTCCAATGGAAGACTACAGTACAACTGAGCTTTAGAGTGATGCCAACAAAGTGAGTGGTGCAGGTGTGAGGTGACCTAGTGAGACACTGTTGAGGTTGAGGTGGCATTACGTCAAGGAGAGTCATAGGCTACTGATGGATAAATCCATGTAGTCAGATTGTTGGTTAGTACATGTCCAATGGAAGGCTACAGTACAACTGAGCTTTAGAGTGATGCCAACAAAGTGAGTGGTGCAGGTGTGAGGTGAACTAGTTTAACACTTTTGAGGGAGAAACAGCATTGCGCCAAGGAGAGTCAAGAGCTACTGATGGATAAATCCATGTAGTCAGATTGTCGGTCAGTACATGTCCAATGGAAGACTACAGTACAACTGAGGTTTAGAGTGATGCCAACAAAGTGAGTGATGCAGGTGTGAGGTGACCTAGGGTGACACTGTTGATGGAGAGGTGGCATTGCGTCAAGGAGAGTCATAGGCTACTGATGGATAAATCCATAAAGTCAGATTGTCGGTTAGTACATGTCCAATAGAAGACTACAGTACAACTGAGCTTTAGAGTGATGCCAACAAAGTGAGTGATGCAGGTGACCTAGCGTGACATGTTGAGGGAGAGGTGGCATTGAGTCAAGGAGAGTCGTGCGCTACTGATGGATCTATCTATACTCTGGATGTGGGTCAGTGGTCAGCTCATGTCCAATGGGAGACTAAAGCATAGCAGAGCATAAAACCAACAATGCCACGCTTCGTAAACTCACTTCATTGTTAATGCCTGACAGTTATTTATAAGAGAAAAGAATGCCAAGTTGGATCTTAAAAATGCATTTCTTTGTGATTCTATCTTCGAGAATTAATTGAATAACTCTAAACAGACAAAACATTAAAACAGATATGGTCTTTCAAAAGTCATATATAAGTTAGGGTAAATGAGTAATTGTTAGAACTTTGCTTTAATACGAACGTAAAATGTGGTATTACGAGTAGAATTAGGATAATATTACCGTTAGTGCCTGGGCGGTAGGTGGTGCAACCCACCCTCGTACTATCAAAACATCGAGGGTGGGTGCGAAGACACCGGACTCAGGAGGATGACACAGAACAAAAAAACACAAGTTGAATGGCAAAAATATTGTTTATTACAATGAAAATTTATAAAAACCATAAAATTCAAAAGCATAAAAAAATTATTAAGTTACAACTCAAAAAAATTAAAACCTTTACGGATAATACGGGCTGTTGACCGTTTGTGAAGTTACGATATCTATCAAAAGTTACAGAAAAAAATTATAAATATATTTTATGGCCTCGAGGCAAAAGAAATAAATAAAAAAAAACAAGATTATCGAAAATTAACAGTGTAAAAGTATTAAGAAAATATAAATCAAAATGATTAAGCCTAAAAACATTTTTTATAAATATATAAATAGAGATCTGAAAAATGTATAACAATAATAAATAAATAATAACATTGAACACATACAAGAATAAATAAATAACAGAATACATGAATGAATAAACAATAACTACAGATAACAAAAGACAACATTTTTAAATGGTAGCTGAACTTACGGGGACTCGGGTAACAAAATAAATTTGGAAGGTTTTGGCCGATTTGGAAAAGTTAAAAAACTAAAGAATTAAATTAATAATTACGCCGAAATCCAGCTGGATAAACTGGGCGACTCTTAATGAGAAAAAAAATTAAATTAAAATTTAAATCTAAAAAAAATCTCGCTTTAAAATGACAGTTCTTAAAAAAAAAAAAAAAAACTCCGACCCCGGAGCCTGGGCTAAACGTTTCTAGCCACAAAACACGTCGTTTTCGGCTGCCAAGCTAGAATGGTGAGCTTGTTGACAACGCCAAAGAACACAGAAAACGAAATCACGGAACACGAAAACGAAAACAAAGACACTAAAACTAAATGGAACAAAGAGAGAAAGACTAAGCTGTCCGAGGGAGATGATCGTAATGTGCAAACGGCAGAGTGGGGCATTAAACGTATGTTAACGTACGTACTCCATAATCAAAAAGTATGTACCTCACCTCCATACTCAATCAATTTGTATAGTATTAACCCATTAATTAATTAATTAATACCACCCACAAGCATAGAAGTAAAGGGCATATGTGAGGGTGAGTTTTTCATGAATGAAAGACCTATTTAGGTGGGTTCTGAAAGATGTACGTGTGTGCCTGGGTGGTCATGAACGACGTACACATGTGGGTGTGTGGTTCATAAGTGACATACCAGTGTTGTGTATTAGATCATGAGTGATGTACGAGTGTGGCTGGGTGGTCATGAACGACGTACACATGTGGGTGTGTGGTTCATAAGTGACATACCAGTGTTGTGTATTAGATCATGAGTGATGTACGAGTGTGGCTGGGTGGTCATGAACGACGTACACATGTGGGTGTGTGGTTCATAAGTGACATACCAGTGTTGTGTATTAGATCATGAGTGATGTACGAGTGTGGCTGGGTGGTCATGAACGACGTACACATGTGGGTGTGTGGTTCATAAGTGACATACCAGTGTTGTGTATTAGATCATGAGTGATGTACGAGTGTGGCTGGGTGGTCATGAACGACGTACACATGTGGGTGTGTGGTTCATAAGTAACATACCTGTGTATTGGATCATCAGTGATGTACGTACGGGTGTGGCTGGGTGGATCATAAAGTTTGTACGTGTGTGACCGGTACTGGCAAAAGATTTTTTGTTAAAAATCGCACTTGAAGTTCAGGAACCATATCTTTGCTAGCATGATTTATGGACTTTCAAGTGTATATAGAGATGTGATTATAACTAAGAAACCCATGTACATACGAGTATATGTATGTTTTATTTATTTATATTTTTTAGTAAACTTTTACTTTAGTTGTACTTGTGAGCAATGTTGGTGGGTGAGATAAGAGTTTCGTTGGTATAAAGTGGCAGATACATTACAAACTATTAAGGACTTTTGTAATAAAAAGAGGTCTGTAGATATAAAAAAGGAAAATTGCAAATTTTAACCTAGGTCAATAAATCGTGTAGCATGCAGACAGATGCATATTTTAATATTGTGAAATTGTTTTTTAAATGAACAACAATAAATGGGTGCAATACAAGTTGAAATAACAAGCAAATGTCAATAAGGAACCTGTCCATTATGCACATTCAAGTACTGCAGGAAACGAGATTTATGTAACCATGTCTGTTTGCAGTAATGTTTGTTGATAATGATCAGACTATTTCTGGAAAAACTTTCCATCACAAAATAACCGGTTGTAAGTAGCCGTAACAAAAAAATTGCAGTACAATTGTTGATATATTCGTAACCTTGGCCGACCTTGTCGTGCCGTGACCCTCTTCACCGTGGACGTGATGAGGAAGTGATGCAAGATGCATTGTGCACGAGACTTGCGGTCACGTGCACTACTCTGCCTCTCGACCCTTATCGAAGAAGGATCTAAGCTAACATAACCTAGAAATGTTCATATTTATTTAGTCATTTTATTATTGTTGCCTAAAATTAGTGTTAACCCACACATTTATCATAGATCCCGAGGACCCGCTCCAAGGAGGAACCCAGCCTAGCTTACTTAACATCTCATATTACCTTAGCGGTTCACATCGAAGACATTGGTAAATCAATTTCGGATCCATAGACCCATCATCAGTCCTTTATTCTTAAAACGATCTTCAAACTCAAGAACTGCCCTGAATCGGACTGACCTTGAAATAAAGTTGTGTGAAGAAACCAATTCACTTCTGCAATGGTTCTTGACAAATAATTTGAAATTAATACTGTAAAGACTGTTTTAATCAATTTTCAAATAAACAGTTATGAAAATAACTATGATCTTGCAACTTTGCGTGGTGAAGATGAAGTTGAGCCGGGTGAAGCAGTAAGGATTTTGGGGGTGAGTGTTGTCCAGCACTTGAAATTTGACTTCCGCATAAATACTTTTTGTCAGCGGCTGAGTTCAAGAATATTTGCCCTCAAGAGCCTTTCCAAATTTTCTGCAATCGATGTTCTGTCACTAACATATTATGGATAACTTATGAATTATGCAGTTGCAGGCTGGGGCCACGAGAGTACAAAGATCAGTTTCATTTTTAAATTCCAAAAACGTGCTATTTGAGAAACATTAAAAAAAACTTAAGACCTCTTGTAGTATTATTTTCAAAGATAACAATATTTTTACATTGTCTTTATTCGGAAATCATCAGTATTCTTTCCACAGTTTGATTTGTTCATAAACACCTTTCTTATTTACAATTAAATCCAATCAACACTAATGCAATCTTCGTTCAAATCATAAGTTCATACCTCTCCCTCGCAAAACAAGCTTTTCGAGTAACATCTTTTCTTCGAACACCGTACAATTATACAGTTATACGAATTCAAAGACCATTTGAAACTTGAGAGAGACTTGAAAGTGTTTTAAAAATGGCGTAAAGAAACTCCTACTGATTCGTTGCAATTGCAGCATCGCGGAATACCTGTCGTGTCCGGCAGACTTTAGTTATACTAATCTAAGTTATATCAAATAATACCCGTTTATTTTGACACTATTACTATACCGTGTTTCAAGATCACGATACATTTTTTTTTTAATTCGATTTAATTAAGAGACTGATGATGGGTCTTTGGACCCGAAATCGGTTTCCTAATATCTTGGATGTGGACTCTTAATATATAGTTCATCTTGATGTATTGATTTCAAAAGTACTGCCTGATTCGAATGTAAAATGTCAGTGGAATGTTATACTTAAAAATGCATCGATATCAGTCTCTCTCATTTTTATTCCCTAATTAACTCAAATCTGAAAGCTAAAGCCATTACTTGATTTGTACGTCTGTAGAGGTTAGGTTAATCTACAGAGTGGAAAAAATTTGGAAACGCTTTCACAACTTTTCTATTACTTCACTGGTAAAAGTAAATCTTGTACATCATGGTTACAAAGAACACACTTTTTGACAACATTAGCGATATTTCATTTTTTTTCATGGGGGACGGCCTGCGAGGAGTTTAACGAAAATCTGTAATGTAAGCCTAGGTCGAGTTTGGTACCAAATTAAAGGTCTATTCAAAAGAAATTAATTGTCGCAAACCGGACTTCGAAAGGTCTATCGTTTCCAGAGTAGCAGTAATTTGAATTTCAAAGTAACTAATTTGGACAATATTATTTCTCCACTATTTAACGATTTTAAATAAATTATTCTGATAAAAATTTATACTTTATGGAACACAATAACTAAAAAAAATTAAATTACAAATTATCTATGGAAAAAATAAAGTTGTAAAAGCGTTTCTACGCTTTCACAACCACGTTATTTTTTTTCCTTTGATAATTTAATTTTTTCGAGTTATTGTGTTCCATAAAGTATAATTTTTGATCAGAATAAGTTATTTAAAATCTTTAAATAGCGGAGAAAAAAATAAGCTATTGTTCAAATTAGTTACTTTGAAATTCAAATGAATGCTACTCTGGAAAACATTTTTCCATCCTGTATAATGTTAGGTCGTAGAGCCTTGACCTCATATTGTATGACCTCATATCCTGAGCCTATCCAGGGATTCAATTATTCTTAAGACGCCGATCGTCAAATCAATTTTCAATTCATTTTTGAATTTGTAATTTAAGCCAATGTTAATGTATATTAAACCTAGAACAAATGTTGGACAGACATGAACACGGAAACTCTCTTCACAGGTAGCGGTGAGGGGGTAGGTTTGGTGGTTTGCTCGGACAAATTCTCCGAGGTAATCTTGGGTCATACAATTGTGGCAAATACTGAATATTCCAACTCCAAATTTATAGATTTATCAAAGTTCTGAAGGAAGATCTAATTGATACGTACGTAAGAATAAACAGTGCAGCCTAAGGCAATAATTAAACAAAAACTGTACATAACAAAATTAACCAGCTGGTAAATTACCAAAAAGTGTGTGTTCCATGTCGTTTCTGATAAAAATATGTAAAATCAACGTACAGCTGCAGTACTGCTGTTTTCAGTTGCTATTTTTCAATTAGCTAGCGTACGTTTTTAGTCGTCGTGATTTCAAACTTGTGTAAAAGTTTGTACGATATTTTTAACAATTTTATTTATAGTTTTCTCCGTTAAGAATTGTTAGAAAAATTCTCAATCGCTCCAGTTTCGTAATTAGTTTTATTATTGGTCATGTATTTGAATTTTTGTTGGATTATTAATAACGTTATAAAGCATTAGAATTGATTTTCTTGTATTAAATTGGTTTATGTAAGTCAAACGTACGTCCACAGTATAGCCTCTTCAATATTAGTTCCATAAATATTTTATTATTTTCATTTTCAATAACTACTTTCGTGATTCTGTTTCTTCTTTAAAATATGAAGTGTATATTTTTTATATGCACGTTTTGGGTTTTATTAACTGCTAAAACTATTTGTTTTATTTTATATCTTTTAGCTCTTTTGATACCTTTAAATTTGCATATTATTCATATAGTTTTATAAAAGGTTCAGAATATATTTCAACTAAAACACATGTGAATGAATAATTTAACAAAAATAACTGATATGGGAAATGTTTGTATTGTATATTAATCCAACGAGAAAATTCAAAAACCACGCTCATGCCATTTTAACGTTAATTGAGTTTGGCAGTGCATTGAAGAATCTAGGGCCGTAAAACTGTAAATTTATCTAAAAAATACAGTTTTGTGAGGTAATAGATTAAGGATATTGTTCGGACCTAGATTCTACTTGTTTTGAGAAATCGGTTAAAAATAGATGACTATTTTTATGGACTACAAGAGAACATGGTGGTTGAAGATACACAGAAAGTTGTGTAATTTGTGATTCTTGAAGAATTGTCTACATGCAAGAAAACTATCTTAATTTTAAAATATGGTTCTTAATGCCTTCTTTTGATGTTTGAATGTAACTGGTTTATGTACATTCACGACCTTACATCTCAACAGCATACGATAAAAATGGACAAACTAAACCATAATATGCACACAGTAATATTTCTTTGTTCGTAAACGAAGCGAGATTTCAGTGTGAAACTACCAGAATCTAGTTTTTTGCAGTTTGAGTAAATGTGTGTATCAAAAGTTAAATTACTATTAATTTATTATGAACAAAATCCTCTACGATGATAATGACACACACACCCACTTATTTACAGTAGTACAGTAGTGATGGCCCACCCACACGCCCATTCACGTACAGTAGCGATGGCCCACCCAACCACCCATTCACGTACAGTAGCGATGGCCCACCCAACCACCCATTCACGTACAGTAGTGATGACCCACCCACCCGCCCATTCATGTACAGTAGTGATGGCCCATCCACCCGCCCATTCATGTACAGTAGTCATGGCCCACCCACACGCCCATTCACTTACATTAGTGATGATCCATCCACCCGCCCATTCATATACAGTAGTGATGGCCCACCCGCCCGCCCATTTATGTACAATAGTGATGGCCCACCCACACGCCCATTTACGTACAGTAGTGATGGCCCTCCCACCCATCCATTTAAGTACAGTAGTGATGGCCCATCCACCCGCCCATTCGTGTACAGTAGTGATGGCCCACCCATCCGCCCGTTCACGTTCAGTAGTGATTGGTTCACTGAAACTATCTAGTCTTTCGTAGTAAAGTTTCTCGAAGACCTTACTTAGAACAGGTAATATTGAGATAATTGTTGAAAGACAATAACACATTTTTTTAAGATAAGACAATATAGCTGTTTTCAGTTTTGACGTAAATATGCCAAGTTGAAAAGATTAGTTTATTAAAATTTAAGTGGTTTTAAATTATGCCTGTAGCATTGTTTAAACAACCACACAGACATACCATTGGCCAAACAGACACAGATCATGATTCAAGTTCTCTATTGACCTAACCTAACCTAATGAAACTTAAAACCAAACATAACTTAATCAAATCTAATCCAACCAAACCTAACCTAACGAAACATAAACAAACCGTATCTAAACTAATTTAACAAAGCCTAACAAAACATAAAAAAACATAATATTTCGCAGCCTAACCAAACCCAACCTAACTTAACAATATAAAATCAAACATAACCTATTAAACATCACAGTGACAAAGAATGTTCTCAATGATTTCACAATATGAAGTAATCTTTTATTTTCTACATGTCTAGGAATTCATCTGAAAACCAAAATAAAATAAAACACCCCACAAAATATCTAGGCCAGCTCGTATATTGCGGAGTCAGTCGTTAATTACTTATCCGTGTTACCAGCTGATTAATTTCTTAACACCTGACAACACTAAAGCCAAGGTCATCCAACCTACTAATTGTGGAATTTTACATCACAAAACACAGGTGGCTCTCGCTCCTTTGTCGTATAATATGATTTTTTCTATACGTATAATAATATTTTCTATACGTATAATAATATTTTCTATACGTATAATAATATTTTCTATACGTATGACTATATGGGGAGGGGGCATGTAAACAGCCATTTGTACGTAGACTTTATACCACGACAATGTCGGCAGCGTAGTTGGATAAGATGTGTACAGTGGTGATGACCCACCCGCTCACCCATACACTTACAGTGTTGATGATTGTTTCACTGAAAATTTGTCAATTTTATTTAATGAAAAAGAGAAAAAGTTCTTCAATGTAAGAACCTATAATCGAAAAGTTAATTACTTGAGTTTTACTGTCATTAACTTGCAATTTATTTTCATCCATCCATTGTCACAGTAAGTTTGCATGCACAAATTCCTCCACTTAAAGATCAGTCTGGTTATTGGCTGAGACAGAGAGAAGTATCATAATCGGATAATGTTTCCGTTAATCGTTGTAAAGGAATACAAGAATAATACCTAACTTCCATCTTTAAACACTTACTCAGTTTTAACATTATTATCAGCCTTGGACAAATATGGGTAAATCTGAAAAAAAAACTCTTATGTTTTGGAACGTTTTTAATAGTCTCCAATTATATGTAAGCAATGTTTATAGACATTTAAAAATTAGTTCTTTGTGTTTTGAAATATTTAGTTAGTCTTATATGATAAGAATGAAAAGATCATTAACATGAAAAATAATATTGTGTTAAAGATTAGCTAGCCTTCCTGATGCTTATATGGTTGAATACAGCAAGGAATAAACTTTGTACTGCATGAAATTTGAACCAAAAACTGTTTCTCTGTGGGAATCTCCTGACTTGACTTCAGAACGTTCTTACAGCATGTACTGGAACTACGAAGAGGTTTTGACTGCTACAACCAATGACATGATGATATTAGCTAGTCGTAACTATAGCAACGCCTCAGTGATTTCAGTTTCAGTTCTTATCTGCATCTGTCTCCATAAACTACGTGTAACAATTTTATGATCATGGATTTTCTTATTAATTTTACTGCCTTATACATTTGTATTTCATTTCGTTTATATTTTGATGTAGATTTTCAGACACAGAATTCCAGACGTTCTCTGGATAACACTGTACATCAGAGCTTCACTAAATCTTCACCAAGTGCGCTCATGTCAAGCGAGGAGATTCATGGAGTCGAGTACAGTCATATGTCCGATTCATATAATTAATTTAAGTCTAATAAATAAACATACTTCAGTAAATTTTGTCTAGTTGATCGAAGATCTTATAAGTTTAACGCCGTTGTCTATGAAGTATCCGTAAAAAGTTTATCAATGAAGGTGACTGATATTTTAGAGGTGTTTGGCGATCAAGAACACAGTGGGGGAGGGTGTGGGCGTGGCTTGAATCGATCGCGCGTTTGGAGGTTAGGCTGGCCAAAAACAAGGTAAGCCCAATTAGTGTTTTATACATTTCGTGAACTTAACTTGCAAGAGAGTGTACCATGGACACGTGTTACATGGATTTTGCACGACAAAATGGCAGTTATATAACTATCCAATTAGCTTTCAATAAATATTCATAAAATATGGTTATATTCTAAACATAATATATGTATATATATGACAAATATTTATAAGTTAAGAACAATAGTTTAAGTAGAAATAAACTGACAATGGTTAGCAATGTTAAATATAGTCTAGGCGTCATTGGAAGTGTTTAAAATGTGAGTATTTTAACTAAATATATGTTTTATACGTGAAGTAAGCCTCAAACAACGAATAATCGTGTCGTTATCAAAAGCAAGTTATTGCTGATTCATGTTGCTGATCTAACAATATAGAAGACGAATTTTACTTATTTTAATGGATTAAATAGAAACGCCAATTTTATTCCAATTTGATGTTAGGCCCTTTACAATTTTTAGTATTTTATTGCCTATTTCTAGTCGATTTAAAATCTCTACAGAATAGTTGATTTTTATGACATTCACTTTAATCAATAATAACTTATGTTTTAAATAAAAAAGTGTTTGGTAAATTTTACATTTCTGTCGCCTAACTGGTTTAATAGCTGAATAAATTCATGTATGTGGAGTTGTATTCTTGAATGATAGGCCAACTAACTGTATATATGACCGTTAATTAACTATGGTTAGTTGAAAATAAACTAACGTTAATAAGTATAGGTCTTAATGTTAGTAGAATCATTGATTTTACTATAAAAAGTATGTATAGTATGTATAGTAAAATCAATGGTAGAATATACAAAAACCTGAATATAACATTAGGAACAACTGGGAAAGCGAAAACATCATCATCACAAACTATTTTCCTTTCCCTAAATTACATTCTGTAAGATAATACATACATTAGATATATATTTATACTATATTATAAATTTTAAAATATATGTATTTTTAGTACTATGAAAACATCTTTTAAAAGTGGTTTTCATAATAGCGTTTATGAATCGGTATTTGCTCTATCACAAGGTGGAAAAAGTTGTGATAGCAATGAGCAATGACTCTTAAAATCTGCTGAACAGCGAATGCGACTTCGCCCTAACAAGCGATTCCCTAATGTTGCACACGAAATTATAAATTAAGGTTAAAATAATAAATATTAGTTACCTTTTACCTGTAATACCCAGCTTATTACAGACAAATCGGTCCTCCTAATACCGATTTGGCATCCACTCAATGGTTGCCATCGACGTGGACACTACGAGAGACACGAAACTAGAGAAGTCTGGGGTGTCCAGGGTGGGTGATAGTCAGGGTCTACATGCTGTGTAGGGAAGAGTAGTGAGTATAAGGCTTGTCAATTAGTTGAAAATCATACCAATACTATGTGGTTCGGGTTCCACGTAAAGCCGTAGATTCCTTGGCTGCCTTGGCTATTGGGCTGTTATTAAATAGCTCTTTCTAAGGGACAGTCGACCTTAAATAGTAACAATGAGTATACTCATTTGTCTACACTCTTCACACTCCTTCGCCTCTCATATTTGCTCATATCTTGACGATCGGCGTCTTACGAATGCTACTGAAATCCCGGTGACATATACGGTTTACAATGTCACCGGGTTTCCGACTACGTTGAACAGATCCGAATCGAATTTCATGCTGACGGTGCTGGGAAGTTCATGAAAATACATTTTGACATCAAATGGAAAATGTGTAAATTTATTCCTACAAAAGATACTATTATTGTTTCTACATTGAGTAAAATACAAGCCTGTTGTATTAGGAAGGAAACAATTTTCAATAGGTATTTGTAATTAGACTCAAATATACGTGGTTTAACCATGAAAACTTATTAAAACAATATATAGCTATTCTTTACTTTAAATATACAAATGGGCCACCATTGTGATTTTGGAAACCATAAGTCTGAAAAAACACTTTAAATGGGAAGCCTTGCCTTGTTTTTAGACACAATTAAAAATACATATTTCAAATTATAAAAAGTGGTTGCCATTTTCAAAAATGGCGGGCAACTTTGTTTTTCTTATGAAGCTCCCGATAATATATGATTATTTTATATAGAAATAGTAATTTTAAGAATTTTTTTATTGTGGTCAGTTTTTCGATATTTTTCTTAATAACGTAGATATGAGAGCTCAAAATGTTCAGATTCCTCTTGGAGCTTACAACTTTGATAACAACTTTTTAAATGTGCTTTCAAATAAATTATATAATTTGCAAGATTACAAAATATATTTGAAAAATGTATGCTTAGCTGTTCTTTTTACACTATTTAACTGCATAGTTTATTAAATTATAACACACTGAAACTAAAACAAGTGTTACTATTTTGTCAAAGATAAAATTATGTTGTCAGCACTGTTACCATTATCAGCTGTTTAATTCAACTTCCAATGCAGATCGACAGCTGTATTATAAGGTTGACTAACAATCTTGAACACCGTCAGCAGGAAATCCGATCCATACTTATTCAACGTACCTTAACTCCTGTTTTCATTTAACGTCCATACAGTTGTAAGTCGATCCAGTATCGAGTGCGTGTCATTATTGCGTCACGCGTGATACGAACACGCACGCAAATTGACGTCATTTCTGAAAAACGTAGTCTAACATGCGAAGAGAAAACGACAAGGGAGGTTTTACGAAGTAAATATGGAAACTTCATAAAATATACGTGTGGACATGTGTTTTCAGCAGGCTATTATTTGTAATAACCTTGATATTTTAATGTATTCAACTAATACATTTAAATTTATACTCAGTTTATAATCAACGAGTGCAATATTGATTTTGCTTGATATGACGTATTCATATTTTCTATTAATTAGGTTTGAGAATTTTTGCTATGTGATACATTTATTTCACTTTATTATGGAGCAGATAATGAGTCATAAACTCTGTGAAGTATTTAACAAAATATATAATATAATATTATACTTCATAATATGAAACAAATATTAAATACGTACAACAACATAGTTTACAAAGAAATAGTACCAACAAAAGACTATTTTTCACAAGGACAAAAATAATGACATACTTTCGGCTCATTATAAGAATACAAGAAGATAAAATAACAAAAATATAACCAAACAAGACTGTTTGAACAAAAAACACCAGCAAATTGGACAAAAGAAATAAAGGAGGGCTACAAGAACTTGGCCTAACAAAAGAAAAGCCAGTCAATAAAACAGAGAAAATAAGAATCTTAAGGCAAACATACAAGATTCAAAATATTACCTACAATAGATCAAGATTTATACGGGTGTTTGCGGATCAAGTAAGAAAGGAAAACACTCAAAGGATGAAAGAATATTGGAGAACTATAAAAGAGAAGAACTGGAAAAGATGTCGAAAATGGTCCTACAGTGACTGTAAAAGTTATATATAACATAGGCTATATACATAAATATTATAACATATTTATTTTTCCATGAATAATTGCTGCTGTTGTATTGCTGTTGATTAACACTTCACCTTTGATAGATCAATAGTTTTATCAAAGCTTACGTCACTCAACATATTATGTATTGCACTATATTATTACTGTCATGTTATGTATGACTTCAATACAGACTCATTTGATCAAAACAAAAAAATATTGTATTTTGCGTTCCCATGATACAGTTCAAGTAAACGTCACACGACACAAATATATTGTGTTATTTTCAATAGTAATATTATATTTGTATCCTGTGACGTTTACTTGAACTGTAGATGCACCAACACGTATTATGCTAATTAAAAATACAATTTACTACACTAGTACAGTGGAATTAATTGTGGTCTGCCGGGCTGCCTGAGATCGCTTGTGCCCGGCGTTTCGCTTACTTTGGTGGCCGTTGGCTCGGACTCGGTCGTTCCGTGTTCCAGCTTTTGTCTGTCAGGTTGGCCGTCTTCTAGATTGTTCTCTGCGGCCGATCGACTAAACATGCACGGCTAGAGACTCTAAAACTCCAGGGTCCTTGAGTAGAACGTTTCCACCCTCAGCCTGCCGTCCGGGGATGGTCAACCATTCTACCACTGCGAGCCTGGCCTGGGGACCATGTGATTGAGCGAGCTCTGCCCCTCACTGCCCTCTCTTCTTCTCGGGGCAATTTTCTTCAGTCCTCAGGTCAGTGCGTTCCATTTTGTTTCCCGGCGGCTGAGCTGGGGGGTTTTGATGGCATTATTTAAAGAAAAAAAAGTGAAATATAGAAAAAAAAGGAGAAAAAAAATGTTTGTGGAACTTTATGTGGCCTAGGCCTAAAACTAGAACAGTGATTTATGAAGCAGCCATGGGGACATTAATACTTATATATTTAAAATTTAAGAAAAAAAGGAAAAAAAACTTATGTTAATCTCTATTGTTATTTATTTTAATTAGTTTATTCTATTGTTATATTTTTGTAGAGTTTTATTTTTGTTAGGTCCCTATGGTTAAGTTATGTTATTTATTTATATGTTTAGGCCTAGTGATTGTTATTTATTTTTTTTTGTTAATTGTATTATGGATGTCTTGAAGTGACTTTTTACTAGAATGGTACCGGGTTATATATTTTTTTTCAAATTGTTTAATTTTAAACTTCTTCACCAAAAGGGGATTATTGTGCTTTGACCTAACTTCCTATTCGGAGCTGCCCAGGGATTCCGGCTTATTCCCTGGCCTCGGTGGAATTATGGGATGTGGGCCAAATTACCGGGTGTATTGGGTGTAGTCAAAATTTTCTTAAATTTTTCACTTAAGTTGTTAATAAATTTCTTACGTTTTGGGTGTCTCAGGCTAGGCTGCAGATAGGCCATGTAGTTGTTAATTTTGGTATTTGTAGCGTTAAGTGTTGTTTTGTAGCGTTTGTATTATCTTGTTAATTTTAGTGTTTCTTTTTATTTAAGTGCGAATGGATATTGTGGCCTTCTGCCAGCCAGTTTTGCCGTTTTGCTTACTTGAAATAAAGTTAGTTTTGCTCAGCTGCCGAGTGTTATTTTGACCTCCAACTGCCACCCGTGATCCCATCGCTTGACTTGTTTTGAGCCATCCCCCAGTTGGCACGCTTTCCTGCTTTGGTGGGGGGATGGGTCTCACTACGTAATACGTGTTTATTTTAACGCATATAAATAAAATTACGTTGTTAGGTTATGATTGGTTCAATAGGTTATGTTAGAGGATAAGTGGAGGGAGAGTACCGACATAAACAGGTTATGTAAGAGGATAAGTGGAGGGAGAGTACCGACATAGACAGGTTATGTAAGAGGATAAGTGGAGGGAGAGTACCGACATAGACAGGTTATGTAAGAGGATAAGTGGAGGGAGAGTACCGACATAGACAGGTTATGTAAGAAGATAAGTGGAGGGAGAGTACCGACATAAACAGGTTATGTAAGAAGATAAGTGGAGGGAGAGTACCGACATAGACAGGTTATGTAAGAAAATAAGTGGAGGGAGAGTACCGACATAGACAGGTTATGTAAGAAAATACGTGGAGGGAGAGTACCGACATAAACAGGTTATGTAAGAGGATAAGTGGAGGGATAGTACCGACATAGACAGGTTATGTAAGAAGATAAGTGGAGGGAGAGTACCGACATAAACAGGTTATGTAAGAGGATAAGTGGAGGGAGAGTACCGACATAGACAGGTTATGTAAGAAGATAAGTAGAGGGAGAGTACCGATATAAACAGGCTATGTAAGAGGATAAGTGGAGGGAGAGTACCGACATAAACAGGTTATGTAAGAAGATAAGTGGAGGGAGAGTACCGACATAGGCAGGTTATGTAAGAGGATAAGTGGAGGGAGAGTACCGACATAAACAGGTTATGTAAGAAGATAAGTGGAGGGAGAGTACCGACATAGACAGGTTATGTAAGAAGATAAGTGTAGGGAGAGTACGACATAAACAGGTTATGTGAGAGGATAAGTGGAGGGAGAGTACGACATAAACAGGTTATGTAAGAGGATAAGTTGAGGGAGAGTACCGACATAGACAGGTTATGTAAGAAGATAAGTGGAGGGAGAGTACCGACATAGGCAGGTTATGTAAGAAGATAAGTGGAGGGAGAGTACCGACATAGACAGGTTATGTAAGAAGATAAGTGGAGGGAGAGTACCGACATAGGCAGGTTATGTAAGAGGATAAGTGGAGGGAGAGTACCGACATAAACAGGTTATGTAAGAAGATAAGTGGAGGGAGAGTACCGACATAAACAGGTATTGGTTATTGAGTGTGAACTTCTACAAACATCGCATTAGTTTCTGCAGTAAAGTTTAGATCAAGTTGATATTGGTAAACGATGCATTATTTACTATGTTATTAATTTTCAATAAAATAATAATACATTTAATTTGAATTAAATTAAAAGAAAAACTCTTGTTTATTATCAACATACTTTATTATAAATTATAATCTTTAATACATATTACAAATAATTATCTGTATATTTATTGTAATATTCTTTCGATTATTTACACATGTTTTTTCAAACGTACTACAGGGTGGGGCAGAATGGACTCCCTGATTTGACAGGTTAATTGTAAAAAAACCATCCAAGATAATTAAAAAAGCTTTTTATTTCTGAAAACTACATATTATGCCATTTCATTTTCATTATGTTTTGAAAATGATATCGTCCAGGTGACGACCTTGACGAGCGATGCACATGTTAAGTCGTTCAAAAAAGTTTTCAAAAACTCTGCCCAGCATAGCTGGCTTTATTCCAGCGATGACATCAGCAATTGCTTCCTTAAGGGCTTCCAAGGTCCTTGGTCGAACTTTATAAACCTCAGATTTGAGGTGACCCCAAAGAAAATAATCACATGGGCTCAAATCTGGGGAACGAGGGGGCCATGGAACATCCCCTCGCAACGAGATCAGGCGGCCGGGAAACTGTTCTTGCAGGATTTGGCGTGAACGACGGGCGGTATGAGCCGTGGCACCATCCTGTTGAAACCAAAAGGCTTCCATATCATTTTCCTCACCATACTCTTCAATTTTGGGAAATAAAAAGTTCTCCAACATCTCACAATAGCGCACAGAGTTCACAGTAACAGTTGCACCTTCATATTCAAAAAAGTATGGGCCAATAATGCCTATGGAGGACACAGCGCACCAAACTGTCACTTTTGGTGAATGAAGAGGTCTTTGGTGAAGAGTGTGTGGGTTTTCAGCTGCCCAGTACCGAAAGTTTTGCTTATTTACTGAGCCGGAGAGGTGAAGATGGGCTTCATCATTAGACCAAAGAATAGTGCCGGCTTGCAAAGAGGCTCATTGCATTGCAAGCATCTGTACGTTTCACCCAGTCTTATGAAATGAAATGGCATAATATGTAGTTTTCAGAAATAAAAAGCTTTTTTAATTATCTTGGATGGTTTTTTTACAATTAACCTGTCAAATCAGGGAGTCCATTCTGCCCCACCCTGTATTTTCCTATTTTGTTTACAAAAAAAATTGAGTGTTGCCTGATGATGCCAAGGTGAAAGCCATCGCAGAAAGTTAATTTATTGGTATTTTATTGAAATTAACAACTTGGTAAAATAGTACTACAGTAATTAATTACATATACAAAAGCATAACATTTATCAGGAATTATTCCCTGACATGTTTATTGGTATCCCAAATCGATTGGAAAATGTCGTGTTTCTTAACTAATGTTGTTTTAAAAGGGGTGGCATTCTTCTCATCTATGCATTTAATTGCATTTAATAACTGCAGATATATACAAATATCAACAAAATGGAAAAGTTCTGTAAACATGACGGAGGAAATAAAACCATCACTTAAAGCATTTAAATATTGTAAGTTAATTAATATAGGAAGTACCATACGTTAATGTGTTCGTAACAACAAAACACACTTAGTTACGGTTGGAAAAATAAACTCACTCAGGCGTTAAGTTTAAAGTAGCAATCATAGGAAGAGTAATGCTGAAACAAACTTGTTTATAGGTAACTATCATTTTTATATAAGCACATTTATTACAACATAACTAAGTGGTTGTTATGTATTCCAGAGCCATTATCACCGTACCTTCTAGAAATACGCAGAAACCATTTTCGTGCAGGACTCTAAGGGTGTATTTATTTACTAATGTATACTTCCGTTTCCCTTCCAGAGAAATCCTTCCTTGTCAAAGTAGTTGTGATTGGGGAAATTACTTTTACTGGTATAGATAATTACTGTCATTACCCCTTCAGAAATGGGAATACTAGCCTCATGACGTCCTTCCTCGGCAAGTTGTAGAACTGTCCTTCCCCAAGGCACAATTGTTTTTATGCACTCCATTTAACAAAATGGTCAGTTGGCGACAGTTGACAGAATCTTGCTGTTCCCTGGATAGAATACTGCTGAACGGAGAACGGTTCTGCTGACAAAGCGGATAGTTTGATAATGTACGAATGTTTTGGACATATTTTAATACTTTTTATATATGGTATTTTTTTTAGAAAAAGGACCTCACTATTAAATTTTTTCTAAAGAACTAGGATACTTATAAGTAAATTGTCGTACTAATACATATCAGGAAATTATATACATGTATAGTAAGTAAGCTTAAAGAAGTTAAGAATCTGCACTCTTGTCCCTCTCTTGGTCTTTCGTAAATGTATCTTACACTAACGCACCTTAACCTGTCCTAACATAGGAATGTATTTCCTGCTGTTGAACAACGGGATTGCTGTAGCAAAAGCCAATTTATATAACGCTCAGAATTTGTCTATCATTTCCCACCAAGTACGTTTACACATAAATAAATATTAATGCTCTATTTTTTATTTGTACACAAATATTGAAGAACCTCCTAAACAAACATATGACTTTTGATGCCTCCCCCACCCACCCCACAAACAATATATGGCCGTGGTTGGCTCATGTTACAGTTTACAATCAGCCCGGAGTGGTTTCCCGTTTGATAAATTATATCTAAACAAAATGAAAAAAACATTCTAATGAAACATTTATATCTAGCATTATTTTTAGCGTTTTATCTCAATTTTGTAGTACACAACAAATCGTCCTTTAATTACAACATGTAATAAATTCACAGCTCAAAGTTATATACTAACTGTCTTTGTAGTAACTACATTTTCTACTTATTTTGACTTTTGTAATCTAGATAAAGGAATACTTTTCTATCCCCTCCCACCCAATTACGTAAGCTAATCGTGGCTCGCCTTTGAAATTTGAACTGAGGGCGTCATGATTCAGTAAATCCAGATAGTATCTTCAGTTTAATTTTGCTTGTGCTGCAGTCAGTTTACTCGCCATGCGCCAACCACTCTTCGACCATCACCTCCTTTTAACCCCGGTGAGTTGGCGGGTGATTTTTGTTCGGGACACAACACTCATCATCGTAGTATTCAAATTTGACCTTTTAACCAAACGTTTGGTAAACTTATTAGGAGTATATGTAGAGTAAAAATAGTCTTGTATGTTGGAAACATATAATAATATTAGTATTTGTTTAGTATTTAATCACTATCTTGGGTTTAGTTTGAGTATTGTTTTTATAAACTGAAGAGAACACAAACAAAATTTACTGAGAATTTATTTTATATGAACTATAACATTTATAGTTCAGGTAAATAAGGAATAGTCTATTTTAAATACTAATTTAAAAATAAAATAGTAAAATAAAATAGTAAAATATTTCTAAGGAATAGTCGGCCTTAGTTTGTAACAATGACTACATTCGCTCATCTACACTCATCACACTCATTCGAAATCCATATTCGCCCATATCTTGACGATCGGCGTCTTATGAATAAAATAAAAAAATATATATATATTTCGTATATTTATAATCCATTATGTTTTATTAGTTATGATCTAGACTTCCATCTTTATTAGAGTAAGGCTTCCTTCTTCTTAGAACATAGATTTAAGCGATCAACGTCATAACTAGAAGCCTCCTTCTAGTTAAGGAGGCTACAACCTCGTTTCTAGGCAAGGCTTTTCTCTGTTTAAGTATTAGAGTTAATTGTAAAAGAGTAGTCCTGAGTTTTCCCTTTGTACGTAAAAATTTTTAATAATAAAGCCATTCTTATAATTAGAATATGTACTAGTATTTATTTTTATAATAGTGTAGTTCGACTGTAACAACACACATAGACAATACACACTTAAACGTACGGTTTCTCTTATTTATCAATTTAAACATATATATATAGAGTTATCTATATTTTGGTTATGTCATAGAGTTGTCAATCGTTTCAGATGTGGGCTATCATACTGACGATGGTGGGGGGCTTCGCCCTAGCACTGGCCAGACCTACGATCAACGACCAGTCCGTCCGGGGATACCTCACTGAGGTATGTGTAAATATGTTTATAGAACACTTATGTGACTTTCAACTGCATGATACATATCTACTATGAAGTGGGAAAAGCAATGTGCCTGGCTTTGACGTCTGTATAAGAATCTAGGCCTAGCTAGTAATTAATACGAGGCCTGTTCAAAAAATACATAGACTGTTTGAATTTCGCGGGCCCAGTTCGTTCCAGGTAAATCCGCTTATAGTGGCTATTTTCCTAGAGATCAGCTGATTACAACGAAATAAGTAGAATGTTAATATCATTATTGGTTGCTTAGTAACAAGGTTATTTGTGACGTTGTTTTCTTCATTTGGCGGATTATGCAATGTGCAATTTGAACGAAGCGATGTATTGCTGTGAAATTTTGTGTTAAACTCGGCAAATCGACGAGTGAAACGCTTTATATGCTCAATACGGCTTACGGCGACGTTACTATGAAGCGTACAACATGTTTTAAGTGGCATGGACGTTTTAAAGATGGCCGCCAGTCGACTGAAGATGATGAGCGTCCTGGACGGCCTACCACATCAACTGACAACTCACATGTCAACAAAATCAATACCCTGGTTCGGGAAAATCATTGTCTGACTGTCAGAAAGCTTGCTGAGGAGTGTGGAATATCAGTTGGGTCATGTCATGAGATTTTGACTGAAAAATTGCAGATGTGCCACGTTGTTGCAAAATTTGATCCACGACTGATGACAGGTGAACAAAAAACTCATCATGTGCAGACTTTTGAGGAATTGCTTGAACGTCAGAAGAAGATGAAAACTTCTTGTCAAGGATTATTACAGGTGATGAATGATGGGTGTACGGTTATGACATCGAAACAAAGATTCAGTCGTCTCAGCGGGTGGGGAAAACATCTCCAAGACCAAAAAAGCTCACCAAGTTCGTTCCAATGTGAAGGTGTTTCGATGCTCAGGGCATTGTGCACTATGGGTACCTCCCACAAGTCTCCACAGTGAATCAGATTTACTGTATTGAAGTTATTAAACGTCTGCGAGACGCTATCAGGCAGAATTGACCAGAAATGTGGAGGAGTCGTGACTGGTTTTTTTCATCATGACAATGCTACAGCCCATTCAACCCTCAGAGCTCGTGAGTTTTTGGCCAAACACTCGATATCTGTGCTTCCTCACCCGCCCTAATCACCTGACCTATCTCCTTGTGACTTCTTCTTGTTACCCAAACTCAAATAAACTTTGAAAGGAAGGATATTTGAGACAATATTCGAGATTAAGGAAAATGCGACGAAGGAGCTGAAGGACATCACAAAAAAATCTTTCCAGGACTTTTTCAAACAGTTGAAACATCTTTGGAATAAGTGTGTGCGTTGGGGAGGGGAGTACTTTGAAGGAGATCATGACATGTAACTTCTCAAAAAAATACATTTTGTGTTATGACATCAGTTTATGTATTTATTGAACTGCCCTCGTATATAATGAAAAAAAATAATAAAAATAAATAAAAATAGCTTTCCACAACTACCTATGAAACATTAACGATTAATGACAACGGAAATATGCCCCCCTCATACTACGTGGATCGTTTTATCTCCGAATGGACAAACCTTGATGAAGTCATTGTATTGAGAATAATTGTATTACGATTTGTATTTAAAACCACTTTTTTATGAGGTATTTTGATGGCGTTTTTTACAAACCAGAGACATAAAAGTATTTTAACCCAATCATAAATTTGTATACTTTTGCCATATCACGATAAAAAATTTTTAAATTTCGATTCATAACTATTTTTCAGTTGTTAGCCATTAGATGATGTTTTACCTCCTCCAAAACGTAATAACGAAACTGAACATGAAGTTTAATATCAACATTTTCTATGTTAAAATATTGTGTCAAGGAATGGACAATGTGTTGTTCATTTTTTTTAAAAGAAAAAAAAGAAGAAAGTAATGCTTTTTCTTATCTAAGCAATAAACCGTTTTAAGTACACAATTCCTGTATTTTCTTAGACTAAAAAGATTCTGCGCTATAATGAATAATAATATTATTCAATAATAGTTTTAATATTGAACTTGCCGATTATATGTATTGTGGTTGTAATCTTTATTACAAATTATTTTACATTCTACCTCATAGTTAACAGACTTCGTAGTTAAGTTATTTTTAACATGATCATGTTTAAATTAACGAATATATATATATATATATATATATATATATATATATATATATATATATATATATATATAATCAATATTTTAACGAAAATATTTACCACGATAAATTTAAAGCCTTGGTAAACACAATTAACTTATTTTTATGTGTTGATAGACTGATATAGAACTCTTGCTAGACCATTGGTCAGCACTTCTGCCGATAGTACTGGGCGTCACGGTTCATGTCCTGTGAGGTCCACCAGAGATTTGCTAGGGCATACAGTATATATATATGTAAATTACTGTTGATATTGGAAAGTAGTATTTAGTTAAAGTAATACAATTTTTTATAAATTAAAGAATACATAAAATCTGTTGTTTAAACTATCCGAAGAAACAAAGAGATTATTTATATCTAAATAGAACAATACAATTATCTCTTTCTTTTATCTACATACTTGCAGACAGCCCTCGCTCCGCTACAGGATGGTTCTCTTCGCTTGCTTACCATTCCCTCCGTGGTTCTCTATAAACCATCACATCAATATAAAAGCACAGCATACTAACATTCTCGTAGATAACAAAGTTTTATAGTCTGAAAACCCTATAGTCTATTTTAGGGGGCTTCAAGTAAGTGCAATAATCTCAAGGTAGTTAGTAGATAATACCTTATATATTTCAAAATGAAACCAAATTTGTCAATCTTCGATGTCATGTTTATGTTGTTGGTATCAGGTGTTTGAATATTAAAATGACGATGTTATTTGTATGAAAAAAGGTAAGGTTGAAGGGCTGTTTTACTCCTTAGAAATGAAATTTTGAGAATATTCTTTCTTAGTAGGTCTCTATGATACAAAATCTAACTAAATTTCGTCAACATCTGTCTAGTGGTTCTGAAGATTTCGTGATGGTAAGTACATCGTTTTTGGGTTTTATATACTGTATTAAGATTGTTGGTTGTTATCCTACAAGAGCTCCTACTGGGGAGCAACTTATGCCCTTGAAAAAACCTTTTTATCATTGAAATGCCAATTACACGTGTAATCTAACTTAACCACAGACCGCCCTAGCAAATCTCTGTTGGACCTCACAGGACATGAACCGTGACGCCTAGTACTATAGGCAGAAGTGCTGACCAATGGTCTAGCAAAAGTTCTATAACAGTCTATCAACACATAAAATAAGTTAATTGTGTTTCCCAAGGCTTTAATTTATCGTGGTAAATATTTTCGTTAAAATTATTGAATCAACTTGTTTGAGGAAATTTAAAATTTATTTTTGATATCGTGTTTTCACTTTATGCAAATACGTGCCTGTGTCTTACTACCGCAACAACAATAGATCTATAGATCTATAATCCATATGGATCTGGAATATTGAGCAACCCAAGTGTCTTAAAAGCTCCTTGAAATGTTTCTGTGGTTATCTATCCCATCATAATTCTTGTCGTTTTTTTAATCTTTGTGTACTATTTTCCAATCACCATTTATGTCACAAATAATAATTTCACAACTTGTTGAATATGAAAGAGTGAAACACATCATGATTAGCTTAAAAGACATTTAAAAAATAGTATTATTATTTTGTGTACAATATTTATAACGATAATTTTATCTGAACAAATATTTTTGTAATTTTACGCACAGGAGGAGATAAAATTGTATCTGTAGAAAGATATAAATACTTGCGCAACATAAAATGTTTGTATTTACTTATTTAGTGACTTTATAGGTAGAAATAATCATGCTAATATTTGTCAGAACCCAGAAGGCTGGCATTGACCCGCTACTCTCTATAGGCAACCTTCCAACACGCAAGTTTAATGTCAGTGTTAGAGTAAGTAAGTTCGAGAGAGCTTTTCATAACTTGTGATAAGCTAACTATGAAACTTGTAAATTAAAAGGATTTATTACTTTAAACATTAATTCTGACAGATTGTCTGTTCTCCACCACTATGCATAAATATTTCCATTTTATATTTTCAGTGTTAATATTTATAAAATTCAACAAACAATCCGTAAAAAAATCATAAATTTCATTGTATAACGAGATCACTTCTAGTAGAAATTTTCCGTCATTTGTTGTAGTCTAAAAATGAATAAAAAAACTTATTATCATAAGTGTTAACATTGTTAGTTATGGATTCCTACAGCTGTGTAATAGTCTCTACTTAGTGACATTGCACTGTTCCACTTCTCGGAAGTAAATAATGAACACACGTCAGAAATATGACAGATTACTTATGTCGACATCAGATAGAAAAACTATAAAGTGACCACTCATTAACTACTTACAGACTATATTGTTGCCTGTTTCTGTCGTTGAACTTATCTTGTATAGTGCTCGATGTAATTTGTACAATGTATGCTTTTTTAACGAGAAACACTGAGATTTTTCTCATTATAAAAAAATAACCGTTTGTAATAATAATTATAAAATATGTATCCAAAAACAAATGTTTACAAATTGTTTGTCTATCACCATAATGTATCTGGTAGTAGAAAATCTGAGTAAAATATCTATGAGCTCTAGGCAGTGGGAAATTTCCACATTTCCGGAGGGATTTTTTTTGGGAGAGGAGAGTAAGATTGGCTGTGGTTGTTAACGAAATTATGAATTCTAGACTTACAATGTAATATAGACTTACGATTAAACTCACATGCTTTACTAATTAAATAGGTATTTTAATATTTGATTTTGAGGTTATAATTAATTATTCTCTCAATTTAGTATTTGTGTTTTTTATAATACCTATTTAATATTATATTGTAAAAATATTTTTATCGCAAAGAATGGTCACTAAGTGCATTAATGGAATTTTTCATAGCTAATGACAGTTCACAAACTGGATGAAAAGAATGTTGTAAGTAAAAATGATAATTGAAATAAATTTAAAGGTTTTAAATGTTAATATTTAGTATGTGATATTAAAACTTTTAAAATAGTACATTTTGCAGTTTTATGTTTTAATTATTACAATTTTTAATTTATTCTATAATAAGATAATCTGATGGGTATCTTAACCAAACTACAGTATCAATAAAACTCTGTTTTTAAATTAAAATTAAAACAATAAGACGCTTTCATTTGTGTGTGTGTGTTTTTATTTTTGCTAACAATGTAATTTAACATTAGTAAATGTAATAACATTAGTAGGCCCTAAATTAAATAATATAACTTTGCATTGGTATAACATTACAATAAAATCAAGTAACTACTCATGATAGTAAAAGCATTGATTTGATACATAAATCGATTTTCCATCCATTGTTAAATTTTGAGTTTCAAAATATCAGCTGTTTTAGTGGTCCAATGTGGAGCGCTAGTGTAGTCCCATGTAAATGTAATGCAGTTTAAAAAAGCTGTGGTTGCAGGCCTCGCTAACTAACAAAACTACAGGCACAAATATTCCTATCTGATGGAATATCTATTGTATATCTATATAATCAAAGGCTGTAAAAGGCTGTTTCTCGAACTGATTAAAATACCGATGGTTCACTACGGATAGATATCCTGGTGGAAATGTGATGAACTACTCAGGTCAGAACAGCTGTTGTAAATCAGGTGATATTTGATTGGGTATTACATGTCATCTACGATTTGTATCGATATCTTCTTGTATTATCTTGATATTATGTGGATAGAAGACATTTCTTCACGATATAAAATATAACTAAAATGGTCTCCTTGATTTTACAACTATAATCCTACACTTTACTCGAATCATTAAGTTTGACGGACATTTACAAATAATATAACATAGTGTTGTAATCCATTTACGTGTTTATATTGTAGTCATAAGCTATGTTCGTATATTCTTACGTTATCATGAGTTTAATCAGTACGCTCAATTCATCACACTTCATTACTCAAGCAGAAAAGTGAACATAAATAATTCAATACATTTGTTGTTATTTTTATACAAATCATTGTACGCTTAGGAATTTTGATGTTTAAATAAAGTATATTTTGTCGAGACTACTAAGTTTACAATAATTTGTGATAAATAAAAGCAAATAATTGCGATGGTATTAAATGTTATTCAAGTCTCCACCAAAAAATAATACAAATATTTTCATACACAAAAATAAGTTTTATTTTTTTATTTAAATAGTAACTAAATCCTTAAACAACACTACCACTTTTTGGTGAAAAGTATTTTTAATATTAATGATAAAAGGAGCTTTTAAAATACTGAATATTAGTATATCTATTTTATGTTTGGTAAGTTTAAATATATAATTTATTTATTAATTAGTCTAATAAAAAAAACTTCTCTTAGTTCTGGTTAAGATGCCTATTTATTTCATCGAATTCCTTTAATGTTACACTAGTTTATCTCAAATTCACGTAAATCAAAAATTATAGTACGTACAGTTTGTTATGCATACAGAGTGTATGTACAGTTAGTTATATGTACAGAGTGCATGTACAGTTAGTTATACATACACTCTGTATGTACAGTTGGTTATACGTACAGAGTGTATGTACAGTTAGTTATACGTACAGAGTGTATGTACATTTAGTTATACGTACAGAGTGTATGTACAGTTAGTTATACGTACAGAGTGTATGTACAGTTAGTTATACGTACAGAGTGTATGTACAGTTAGTTATACGTACAGAGTGTATGTACAGTTAGTTATACGTACAGAGTGTATGTACAGTTAGTTATACGTACAGAGTGTATGTACAGTTAGTTATACGTACAGAGTGCATGTACAGTTAGTTATACGTACAGAGTGTATGTACAGTTAGTTATACATACAGAGTGTATGTACAGTTAGTTATACGTACAGAGTGCATGTACAGTTAGTTATACGTACAGAGTGTATGTACAGTTAGTTATACGTACAGAGTGTATGTACAGTTAGTTATACGTACAGAGTGCATGTACAGTTAGTTATATGTACAGAGTGTATGTACAGTTAGTTATACGTACAGAGTGTATGTACAGTTAGTTATACGTACAGAGTGTATGTACAGTTAGTTATACGTACAGAGTGTATGTACAGTTAGTTATACATACAGAGTGTATGTACAGTTTAGTTATACGTACAGAGTGTATGTACAGTTAGTTATACATACAGAGTGTATGTACAGTTAGTTATACGTACAGAGTGTATGTACAGTTAGTTATACGTACAGAGTGTATGTACAGTTAGTTATACATACAGAGTGTATGTAATTTTATGCACCGACTCCAAAATTATTCACAGATTATTAATTTACTGCTGTGAATGAATGCTGGTCAAAAGAATGTAACCTTAATATTATAGCTAGGATGTGTTTTAGCCTCTTCAACTAATAGTGTCCTGTACAAAGGAACAGGACGGACGGCCATCCTGTCTGGCAGATCTTTTAACCTTGGTACAGCAGAATGGTCAGGATCCGTGGTCGCTGAACTTTAGAGAGTATCCTGGCCTGAAGGACTACAACTTACTGCTCGAGGATTTATTAATATCGCCTTACAATTTTTAATTGACTTTTGAACGCGGATCTTTAGAAATAAAACGGATCTTTGAAACCCTTGAGGGAATTCTGATTACGGTTGATTATTTAAGAGCTTAATTTTCTTAATATAAACATATATAACATAAAAAATTATGTACTCACTTATCACTAAATCTCCGGAACCAATGAACAGTTTTTGATTGAATTTGGAGCAGCTAGCATTTGTAACAAGAGTCTTTCTAAAAAAGGATTTCTTGAAATTCCTTTCCTAAAGAGTACAAACAGCAACTCTTTTTTAAAAAAGAGTAACATTAGAATGAATTTAAGATAGTAATTTATGTCAAACAGGTGATACAAAAGAAAGCATTGTATCATGCCAACGTTCGGCTAATTTGGTTTTCATTGTGAAACGTATAATGCGATTTCTACTAACTCTGACATGATTTCAATATTTTGCACATACCTAAAATAGATTTATATGGTTTCAAGACTAAATAACTTTGTTACCTAGGAGAACGCAGAAGAGTGAGTTTTTTTATATAATACAAGTGAACGTCACAAAAGACAAATTTATTATAATATAACCACAAAATACACAAATATATTACAATACAAGTACAAAATGCACAAATATTATGGTGATCGATTTCGGTGAACCACGCTCACGAACTTCAAAAAGAAAAATCTGATAAAGAACAAATGAATTATGTATCCCTCCACTACAATGGACCGTTTACGCAAAGAGTTGCTAATAGACAAGAAATTCAATATATCAATAGCTTTTAAGCCCTGTAAGACTATGTCCATAATTTTACTCCCAAATATTAAAAGTGATGATAAATTCATTAATTCAGGAATATGTAGGATTGACTATAATGAGAGTAATACGTTTTACATAGGTCAGGCTGTAAATTTTAAGAACATATATAAAAACCATGTCTCTGCTTTTAAAAATAAGAAACCTCAAAGATCTAATGTAGCAAAACATCTTCTGAATTGTACCCACAGCTTGGATAAAATAGACGGAAACGTAGATATTCTAAAAGTTTGTAATAAGGGTAGGAATATGAATGCATGGGAAGAGTTACTATGTTTAAAGAAAAATGTAAGGATCGAGATAAACTAATGAATGAACAGGTTAATTTTGATTTCGAAATAGTTTTTAATAACGTATTTTCAGCGATTAAAAGAACAAACGTAATATCCGATAGGAATTAGCCAATAATATCACAGCAGCCACCATTTTGTCATTTCCAGCCAATAGGGTCACGTGTTCGTAGGTCTATAAATTGAGTTGTTGAACACCATTTCCCAATCTTTTGTGAATCCCCCTGGTCTAAGTGAAGCAAGGGCTGCCAGCTGGCATAAGTAACCTCGTTCAGAATAGCTATAAGATTTGGATAAGATTATACACCAGTGCAATCAAATGTAGTTCATAGAAAAAAGTTGACCAATTATAAACAAAGTTTTTAGTGTCGAGATGCACCACAAGCCACATACAATTTGTTAAAGTTAAGTTTGGGGATTTAGATAAACATCGGGTGGATATTACATTTTATTTAACAAATTATGTAATTTTAAGCCCTTATAACATTTGTCCCTAAAGTTTAAGCGTAAATATGCGAAAACAGATATAATTGAATACAGTGAAGTTTATTTTTCATTGTACGTTTCATTTCATTATGCTATTAAAATTATTGACACTTTTAATTTCAAAAAGCAATTTAAAATATTTGTTACTTTAAAACTATGTTTAGGATTGTTACACCTGGCTAATGTTAGTTTAACAAATCTAAAACTAATTCATTAAACAATCAAATACAAAATAGAACCACATTTTCAATTTCATTAGTAGTTTTTTATTATAAATATTACAGTTTATTTTATATTTTGAATTGTATTGTACCACGTTTAAAAAAAATCAACTTTTGGGTGTATGTTGTCAGCTGTAAGTCTAAAAAATTAATAAAATATGTTCGAACTTGATGAAGAATATTTGTACCTTTACGAATGTCACATTTTTATATTTTAGGGTCTAAAACATCTGACATCCAAAAAACGGTGTCAGGTTTAAACAAATACAGTATACTGACGATTTGTATTGAAATATAAAATATATTAATACATGAAGCCGTTTTTATCAACGCAACTCCAAAAACTCCTTCCTTATTTCTTAACTAATTTAAACAGTTGAGGTGTCAAAAAAATGCCTTTGTTCGTAGTTGTGCAATAACGTTTTATTTCATCAATATTTTCACCCTGAAGATTGATTATCCCTTAGGATCCTAATCATATCCCATGCGGATAGCCCTCAAAGGACGTTTTTCAAGTGCAAATAATGATGTTTAAAATATTGAGATGGTTATAGATCTTTCTTAATTTTAGTAATAACATTGGATGCGATGCTCCTATTAAACTCTAAGTAGGTAGCGATTCAAGTGCAATTTATGAGCTACTAGAAATAAATTTATATATTATTATTTTACTTAACACAATTTAACCACTAATATTCGTTGTCAAAAAAAGCCGAAGGCCGAGGTGTCACGAGCGCAGCGAGGAACAGGGTTGGCACGCGAAGCGTGCAGGAGTGTCTTCTAGTATCATGTAAATGTCATATGAATAATTTTATATTATTATAACTAAAGAAGTGTTTTGCCTGAGTTCAAAGCAATTGTGACGTGTCATATTCTTATTTACGCCATTGCATTTGAAAATATGACGTCTGCCATTTCAAATTTACAAATTTAAACATGACGTCTGCCTTCAC